>PVHY01002949.1:0-116333 GCA_004024945.1 Uropsilus gracilis | reverse complement strand
AGATAGATAGATAGATAGATAGATAGATAGATAGATAGATAGATAGATAGATAGATAGATAGATAGATAGATAGATAGATAGATAGATAGATAGATAGATAGATAGATAGATAGATAGATAGATAGATAGATAGATAGATAGATAGATAATTTACATATATATGCAATCAATTAAAAAAATTTCAAAGAAAAAAAGTTTATAGCCTGGAATAGCAGAACCAGCACATGAAAGGAGATGTTCTGCCCCACCCCCATCAGCTGCCTTTCTAGCAGACCAGCCATTGCCCTGGGTAGAACACCTGTTCTCCCACGAACTTCCCTTGAAACCATCTTCCCACCATTTCAGCCTCCTGTGTGCCTCTTCCAACTATGGCCATTAGTAGTACTAGCTTATCGTCTCTTTGCTATCTTTATTTTGTCCAAAGTATAATTTCAAATAATATCTCTAACTTAAAATCACCTAGTTAGCACCTTAATCTCTTTGCTATGCCAGCGAACTATCATATACTCAGTTTCTGGAAAAGAGGACACAAAAACCTTTGCAGCCAGTGGGGCTTGGGGAGAGAGGATGTGCCAGGTTACTCAAGCTATCACAGGCAGACTTTTCCTGAGCAGTCATTTTTGGCAAAAACTTGAAATGTGAGAGGTTTACTACCATACCTGATAGTCACCACTATTGCCACCACCTCCATGCCGCCAAATATGCATCCAGTGTTTCCAGTTAAGGTGACAATCCTTAAGAATCTTTCATTTTGTAAGCTCTATTGACTCAATTCTGTTTTTGAAAAATCCTCACAACAAAATGAAGAACTCTTCAATCCCCACCTCTATCTCCCTGATCATCCCTCTATTTGTCCCCCCACCCCAACACACACACACACACACACACACACACACACACAAAAACAGACACTGAATATTAAAAATTTGAGAAAGTTAAAGTTTGGGTGAAGCCCAAACCTGCAAGTTTCAGTTCCAGAGTAAAAATGCATTGTGAACATATCTGTGGGACAAAGGGGAGCTATTTCACAATCATAATTAGAATACTTTTCCTTTGACAATCACCCAGACAATGTTTATAGCTATACAGTCTCTGTACAGTGTGTCAGCATCTCACCCCCTCCCAAATGGGCCATTTGTTTTGAAGAATGTCTTAGCTGCACAAATGCATTCAACTAGTTGCTTTGCTAATTACATCACACATACCAGAGTTACTGAGGCTGGCTGAATCTAATTACGGTAAATGCGTCTACACTGAGATTTCCAATACACCCAGAGAGATGTTTTGAAGATTTCAAGCTTTGGGAAAAAGGCTGGAATGGAGTCTGGCTACATTGTTCAGCTGGTCTGGGGTAATATAAACAACAGGCAGGGCCCTGTGTATCTGATTCTTCCTGCTGTAAACTCTTCAAGGGGCCATAAGGAACAGAATGCACCTTTCACATTGGATGGCTCCCTTTAGAGAAATCTGTGCTGCAAGCACAAATATCCAAACTCTTTGAATGCCAAAAAAAAAAAAAAATCCAGACCCTCACCTGCCTCCTTAATTTGGCAAACCTTTACCAAACCCCGGGCTTTATCAAGAACTCTGGGGATAATAACAGAGAAACAAGATGGATATGACCAGCTCAGGGCAGACCAGTATGTGGGAACCAGAAGCAGTTGAGTTATTATTTGATGTCACTTTAAATGAATATTCTCTAATGATTTTTTTGAAGTTTATTTAGTGGGGTGGGTAGAAAGTGATTTAATAGCAATTTGCTTCATGCAGAAATAAGTTCACTTATACCCATGAGTAAAGGGTTAAAATAAAATAAAATGTCCACAAAATTTGACCATTTTCCAGTTTCTGTTTTCTTCCCAGTTTTGTGATTCATTTCCAAATCAGCCAACTTCCTAGGCAGAAGGATAGGTTGAAGAGTTTTAATCCAGGCAATAATTCACTCATTGCCAGTAAACATCAGTCTACCACTCTTTATGTGGTTTTGAACTGTTTCTGACTGCCTGCCACCACCAGGTCCCATCTCCTGGGTCATGTGGTCATAGATCCACAGAAAGTTGCAGGTCTACAGGTCACAAGAACTCTCAGCAAAATCAGATGGCGCCTGGAAAGAGGCATTTTGTGTTCCTACTGCAGGAATAGGAAAACATTCCCATTTTGTCATTTGTCTAAGGAATTGTATTATGGATTTGGGTCAATTGGCACTATGCATATTTTTTTATTTCAGTAATTCAACAAATAGTAACTATGGGTCCACACTATCCAGGTATTACACCTATAAAAAAAAAAACAAAAACAAAAACAAAAAAACAGAAAATGAAAATGAACACATTTATTTAGAGTTTGCCTTTGAGGAAGGTGTGGGATAAAATAATAATTAATCTAACAAATAAATCTGTAGATTAATTTCAGATTGTGATAGGTTCAATGAGGGGAATAAAATAGGGAGACATGACACAGAGAAGAGTACCAGGTACTCAAGAGCTCAACAGGTGTGCTTTCTGTTGACTGTGGTATGGGGAGCTGATTTAGACCTTTTTTTGTAATTGAGCAGAGATCTGACTGGGGAGAAGGAGCTGTCCACATAACAGCCTGCAGGAGAAGCAGTCCAGCTTCTCTTATAGCAACAACAGCAACAGAAGCTTTGCATGGAAACTTGTGGCATGGAGCAAACGACGCAGCTCCAGAGGCTGTGCAGAGCAGGTAAGGGGGGCAAAGACAAAGATGTGAAGGAAGGAGAGGAGGAACCCAGGTTTTCTAGGATATGTGAGGGATTAAATTTAATTCCAAATGTGATGGGAACTTATTAATAATAGGAGTGACATGATCTAATCTGCCCTTGCAAGAGATTCTGCCAATTACCACGTGGAGAACTGATTATTGTGGGGAGAGAGCAGAACGAAATGAACACTTAGAGCAGATTGCAAGCATCCAAGAAAGAGACCAGGTGGCCTGGACTGCAACTATGACTGGAGCAGAGCAGTAAGAAGTAGTGGGAACCAGGATGTGATTTAGAGTTGGAATCTACTGGGCCTGCTGATGGTGAGGTGCAAAATGTTTGAAAGGGAGGAGTGAAGGGCAATTCCAGTACCATTGAATGCAATGAGGACAAGCCAGGGGGTGGGAGGGATGGCCAATAATAAATTTGAATGCACAGGGTTTTGAGAGTCCCATTTTATATCTGAAGCATACGGTGGTGTGAATTTATATACGGTGGTGTGGTCTGAATTTATATACATTTATATACATTAAATTATATTACATTAAATGTAAATTTATATACATTAAATTATATACATTAAAGTTGGATGTACTTGCTCCGTTGACAGGTCAGAGAAAGAAATTTAAATTCAGAATTTTGATCTGTAGTTGGTATTTAGTCATGTGGTCAAGAGAGTATAGAGAGAGATTCTGTCCAATGAAGCATGTGTGTCCTTTATTTTCTTGGTGCTTGCAGAAATTGCTTTACCAACCCACTCCTGACCAAGGTCTGAGCAGGGTGTCCTCAGCCTAAGGAAAGTCAGGAAGAAGGTCAAAAGACAGTGTGATATGTGCTATATATAATGAAAAGATGAGCTGAGAATTATAGGTAATAGAGGAAACAATGACCTAAGCCCTAGAAGAGCTTTCATTTTGGAAAGGACAAGTAAAGATTTCCCAGGAAAGGAGAGGAAAGAACACTGTATAATGTACAAAGGCTAGGCCATGCTGGTGAGGCTACACAAACTCACTGATGTAAAGTAATACACCCTCAGTATTAGGCATTTGAACATTTTTATAAAAATATGAAGCAGATATACCCTTTGATACTCCCACTTTACTTCTGAGAGTTGATCCTGTTGATATATTGACACATCTGGACAAAGGTAGAGCTGTAAAGATAATCTTATAGCATTATTTATATTAGTAAGAACTATTTGATTATCAATAAGTATTGATTAAATAAATTATGATATTTCCTTATGATGTTTCAATAGAAATCATGCTGTTGTTAGTACAGGTGGTTGTTCTCTAGCTGTAATAATGAGGAACCATCACCAGGGTACAGTGTTAAAAGGTTTAGAATAATGTGAAGAGTAATCACCATTTCTGTAAAAACAAACTACCGATAATAAAGAATCAGACACACATTTGTGTGTGCATATGAGAACAGTAACAGGTTCTCTTTAGGGAGACAAACAGGATGGCTGGGATATTGAGTTGTGAAGGAAACTTGCTTTTTACACTCACTACTCTGAGTTTTGAATCATGTGCATGCATTTCCTATTGAAAATCAATTAAGTAGGACAAAGATGAAGATGATCATTGTTTTTCTTAGTGATTTGAGATTAGGGTGTGTGGTGGTGTGGGGGACGGAGGTGAAACTGAATAATGAAATCAATCTTGTGAAATGATCAACATGAGAGAGAATGTTCTTAACACTTAGTAGAGTGCCTGGCTGGTCTTAGGTGTCCAATAAATGTTAGCTATTATTACCCACAGATTACATAACAGAATCACACATCATTTAGTGAAGTGGGAGGCTTGATTTTGCACATTTAACTAGGGTAGAGTGAATTCTCCAGTTACTCTTTCTGTGCTACACATCCAGATGCCAGCATCTGGTGAACAATAGCTGTGAGTCCCCAGGGCCTACACTTTGAGGTGGGAGCCAGAGTAGAGCCACATTTCATTTGCCAGCCTCTTCCCAGAGGGACCCATCCCAGATTGCACCTTTCACTTAGGCAAATGGATCTTGTAGTAAACAATGGAACATCCTTTTATCACTTGAAAATTCCCCTTACCTAAAGGGGTGTGCTCCATCCCTTGAACTCAGTTGACTGGGTAAGGTGTAGTAGATACCTGCCCCAAGATGAGTGAATTAGATTGTCTTCTTTGGAGAACCTGAGCCAAAGAAGAATCAAGTTAGTCTCCCTTTGAGCTAGAAGTATAATCTGAACCTGCAGGATCTGTGGATCAGAGCCCCAGAAAACAAACAATCCTTCACAAGAAAGAGGAAAGAAAGAAACACCAAGGGCCCATTTTATTTGTAAGCAAGATTAACTTGGTTTCTAGTTTTGTGGGTTCTGGGTTTTTTTTTGGGGGGGGTAACCAAAACATCCAAATCAATATAGACATGGAAAATAGGGTAAATCCCAACTTCTCACTGATAGTAACAGAGCACCATGGGAAAGAACAAAACAACTCTTATGCTGTCAAGCTCAGCTTCTTCCAGAAGATGGACCATGGACAGGGGTAAGGCTATCTGTCTAACTGGGCAGCAGGGTCAGGGCTGCTGAAAATGGTTGTGGAAGCAGGGGAAGGAGGACAAATCATAAGGAACTTCCCTAAAGAAACCACTGTGGCTGTTGTAGTTGTCTCCCAGAGCTACTATATATAACAAAGTGTCACAAACTACATGACTTTTAAAAATGGACCTTTTTTGACTTATACTCTTTGAGGTTAAAGTCTGAAATTCATGTCAGCAGTGTTCTCGTCTTTTTGAAACCTGTAAGGGTGGGTCCTTCCTCACCTCTTCCTAGTTTCTACTGGAGGCTAACAATTCCTGGCATTCCTTGGCTAGTAACTGTATGTGCCAACTCCAAACTGCTTCTTCCACAACCTGGTGATCTCCATGTCTTCACCTGCCATTTTCCTCTGTGTGTCTGTGTCCAAATCTCTCTCCTCTTATAAGGACACCAGTCATTGGTGTGGTGCCCACCTTAACGAACTTATCTTAATTTGCTTATACATGCAAAGATTTTAATTCCACAAAAGGTTATATTCACATATTAATGAGGTTAGGACTTCAAATATATTTGTTGGGACGCAACTGAATCCATACAGCTGTCAGTGGGAAGAAAACCATTGCCACTCACTGCATTGGTTACTGGTCAATGACATAGAGAGAAAGAAACCACTTCTTAGAATTTAAAATAGAGGGGTAGAACAGGTGTTGGAAGAGGATGGGAGGCCAAACAGGGTATTAGTGAACAACCCAGGTATTAGTGAGAGCCACTCCAACTCTAGAACGAGTTACTCCCACTCTGGAATGAGCCACAAAATGGGAAGAGGCATTAGGGCAGACTGGGAACCTGGGTCACTCACCAAGTGGAAGCAATAACCAAGGCAGGTATGTCTCAAGCTAGATTGAATGAGGTGGAGAGAGAAAATAAAAGAGCTGGACTTTTCTCTTTCCATACTCTAATTTCCTACCAAGGCTTCCATCATGGGATTCAACTGACACCAGAACCAGAAGAATGGCACCACGCTACATACATAGAGCAGAGAAGCACAGGAAGTAGAATTGAAGTCAAATACATCCAGGACAGACTTACTGTGCACCAGATTGCTAACTTCAGCCTCATGACAACCTACAAGAAAAACACATTGTCCTAACTTTGCAAATGAGGATGCTAAGATTCCGGGATTATAAGTAGCTCACACCACCCCCAAGCTCCATTTTTCTCTTAGGTTTACCTGTGAGGTTATTATAGGAGCTGAAATTACTTCCCCTCAACTTTTACAGGTTCTGTACTGATTCCTTCTCTCCTCTCTGTATTGCCTGCAAATAGATAACTCCTTTTTTTGACTAGGTCTCACTATTTTTGCTCATGGAACCTCAGGTTCATGTTGGTACTATGTACTCAAGCAATCCCCAGCTTCAGCTTCCCAGGTAGCTGGGATTACAGGCACGTGCCACCATGCCCAGCTATTTTGGGGGGGGACTAGGTTTCACAATGGGTCTCAAATCATGATCCCCAGTCCCAGCCATGACTCCATAAGCTGTTGCTTACAGGCACGCACCATTGTGCCAGGTTTAGATAAGTCCCTTTACCAACACCTGAAGAGAAGTTTGTCTGAAAGGAAAAGAGCAGGCTTAACCACCATTTGGCCACCACCCAAAGTATATAAACAACTCATACAACTCAATAACACATTCAACACCATTAAAAATAAGCAGAGGATCTAAATAGGCAGTTCCCCAAAGAACATATATGGATGGCCAATAGACTCACAAAAAGATGTTGTACATCACTTATCATTAAAGAAATACACATCAAAACCACAAAATGATTCTACCCACAGTAGTTAGGATGGCTATTATCAAAAATCAAGAAATAATAAATATTGATAAGGATGTAGGGAAAAAGATACTCTCTTGCTATATTTTTGGAATGGAGATTGGTGCAGCCACTTTAGAAACAGTAAGGAGGTTCCTCAAAAAATTTAAAATAACATCTATTAAATCTACTTCCAGGTAATCACTGAATAATAATGAGAACCTGAATTCCAAGATGTACATCTATCTATGTTCAATGCAGCACTATTTATGAGAGCCAAATCAGAAAAACAAACCAAGTCCCCAGAGACAGATGAGTAGATTAAGAAGATGTGCTATATATACACAATGGAATAATACTCAGCAATAAAAAGGTACAACCCTGCCATTTTCAAGGAACTGGAAGGAGCTTGAGGGAAATATATTAAGTGAAGTAAGAAAGAAGTAAGAAGACCAATGCCCCATATGTCACTCATTTGTAGAATAAAAAGAAAAGCAAAAGCAATCAAACAAGGCAAATACAAACCCTTAGACTGACTTAAAATGGTTACCAGAACAGTAATTGGCAATTGGATATTTGCTTGTATAGCAAGAAACTATAACCTCAAATTTAATCAGTACTAAAACAACAAGTTGTGAATAGAACACTGAGGAATGCCCAGTGGGGCCAGTGGGGAGGCCAGGGCCTACTCATGTAGTTCCTAGTTCTGGAAAATGCCCTTATGCCCACAAATGATATAAAAGCAAAAGCACATGTCTGAGCTGTCTAGCACCCCAGGGCTCCCTGCCCGTCTATCACCGTAAGCAATGTAGGAGTACTACCAGGGGCCGGCAAAGACTCTGATTTCAGAATCATCATGGAGACCCTGGTTTTCCAGAGCAAACCCAGGTATTGAAATTTCCTGCAGCCCTGGCTGGAGGAGAACTTAGAGTCAGTATGGATTTCAAGAAAATAAATAAAAATGTGTATTTTCACACATGAATCATGGATTGAGTTTCCTACCCACTTGATTTGTCTGACTGCCCTAAGTCCCTGACAGCCAACATTATCTGCCTGAACTCACAGCCCAGTGCAGAGTGAATGGCCTGTCAATATTTACTGAATTGAGTGAATGGGCATTTTGGGAAGTCACAACTCAGAAGAGCATTTCTCTGTGCCCTATGGCTCAGCTTGGCAGCGGCATTGGTCCTGACCACCCCCTATACCCTGCTGACACTGAAGCCACTGCAAATCCACGTGGGCTGTTTCTGTCCAGGCAGGCATTCCCTCCACGATGAGGAATACCTCAGGAGTTGCCTAGCATCTCAGGGCTCCTTGCCCATCTTTTGAATTTTCAAGTACCCCAAGCTATTGTGAGTGCATTGGATGTTTATATTCCAAGCAGTTTGAATCTGTGCCTTGCAAAAATCCAAGTTGGAAAGTTAATTCATTCCTTTATGTCAAGGTAATTGCAATTTCACCCTAATCCTCTCTTGTCAAAGACATTTCTACAATTCAAGGAGTTATCTTTTACAAGAGACACTTCAAGGTGATTTAATAACAACACTTGCTATGAGTCATTTTCCCTGTAGTCATCCACTCTTCAGCTTGGGAGAATGGGGTTCAAGTACAGAAGAGAGAAGGCATTTGGTACAGAAGAGAGAAGGCACATAGCCTACTTACACATGCTCAGCTAAATGCACACCTTCAAGAAAAAAGAAAATCCTAATGAGCACTCATGTGGTAACTAAGGTGCTAAACGGATCCTTCAAATCAATGCTATTTTTGTTTGCTTGCTTTAGGACAACCTAGATTCATTCAGTGCCTTGAAATGTCTTAAGACACTTGTGAATTTGATGACAACAGATAGAGAAGAAATTTAATACTGAGATCAATTATTAATTTGGCAAACATTTACTGAACTCCTACCTCTCACTATGAGTCAAGCACACTGTCACATCGAGCTGGGGCTGAGAGTCACATCACATGAGACTCATTTGCCAGTTGCCCTCCCCAAGCTTGCAGCCTGCAGAGTAATGATTCTCTCTCTATAGCTCTGAAAATGAGGAACTTCTCATAGAGATTTGTCTACCCTAGATGCATGCCTTTTCGGGAGTGAATTTTCTGACCTAACCAAATTCCCATCTCATTGCACAGTTGGAACAAGTCTTCATTTGCTTTGCAGTTCCTACTTCAGTCCTATCATATGACATCAGACCAGAAGGCCAGGAACACCAACTGGACTGTGGCTATACTTCAGATTTGGATCTCAGGGCCAGCATGTAACCCAACTTTCAAAACTGTTAAGCTGCTCTCCTTTCCTATCACAGTTATGGGTACAGCATCAAATGTTAGCCTCCACCCAAGAAGAAATTGGGCTGAAAAAGAAATCTCAGGGGGAAGCTGTCTTTGAAAGGTTTAATACTGTGACTTCCCCTACCCTACCCCCACCCCCCCAAAAAAACTGCATAATAAAATCAAGACTAGGCAATTAGGATGGGAGGACAACTTTGCCAAGTGCCACTTACTCCCACCTCCACTTGGAATTTTCTGGACATGCCAGTACTGGTGTTACTTGCTGTAAGCAGCTTCCCTACCTAAACTTATTAAAAACTCATACTGACTACTCCTGGTGGAACTCTTAGCATGTCTCTTTCAACTGGTTTTCTAAAACAAGGAACAATGTAATAATAAATTTGGCATGTCAAGACAGGTTGACAGAATTGACTTAACAGATACTGGTGCATTTTAGTCCAGACTTTCACCAACCAAGAAGTTCTACTCAGGAGCAAACTGATGCCTCTTAGTCATGTCAAGATTCTAAAATGTGGCAGAGTAGTGACCCAGACTGACAGAGTCAAGTTTGCCTCTTGATTAGAGAAAAATGTGCTACTCTTATCAGTGAGTGATGACATACTTTGAATATGGTATTCACAATACTAAATAGCATGGAGTTTAGCCGCCTTGAACACTTGGTGAAATGAAATGGGACAGAAATGAATTAAACAGTCAATGGCTCTAATAATCTGTGCTACACTTTTGATGGTAGAAAACTAAGACAATGGCAGCCAATCATTCTTTCCCAGTAACTGGTTCTCCTTGGTGGGACCCAATCTTTTGCCTTAAAGCCACAAGCAGAAGATCCTTATGTATTGGAAAGACTCCCGTGAAAGCAGAGCAAATCATTGGAATCTGGGGCTCTTACCGCATCCCCTGTGGGTCTGATGCTCCCTATACATGGCCCATGAAGCTCTGTGGGGAAAGCAGTTTGGGATTTTCAGAACAGATCTAAGAAAGGCCTAGTGTGCCCCAGGAAGGTGAGCATAGTCTTCACTTCTTCACACTCTGCTATACTCTTGGTCCCAGCAACCTGTTTTCTTTACCCCAACTATATTGCAGGCAAAAGGATGATCAATGGCACTCAGGGACCTCGCTCTAACAAATTTAGAATGACCCAGTCCTGTTATTTATACACCAGGTAATATTTACAACTAACCCGTTAATCATGTTGGCTCTCAATTGCTGGGTCATTGAGTTTCTCCATGTCTAAGTTTAGCAGCAATCATACTTAATCTAGTTGCACTTTAGAAACACTTGGGAAGTTTGAAAAAGTCTGGGTTTCTGGACCCCTATCACTCAAGATGATTTGATTTTGCTTGGAGCAGGCAGTGTTGGTGGTGGAATGTGTGTGTTTCTAAGTCTTTGCAAGGTTGCTTAATATTTCACCCAGCTACTAATTGTTCTTAGTAAGTGGATACAAGTAATATCCCAGCCTGATTAATTTGTAGTTACCATATTTCCTCCTTGATACTATTTAGTAATTATCTATCTCTTGGTCCCCAAGTAAAAATCTGAAGATTAGGAGGAAGTTCTTTGCCAAATAGAAGTCTGACTTTTTTAATGAAAGGAAAATATACCAGCTGTTCTTTATGAAATTATTCTGAGAGATTCCTAAGAATTTCCCACAACATTAAAAATTGGTGGTTTAGAGAGTATTGACCCCAAAAAGAGAGGGTATGTTGGACTGTAGAATATAGCTGTCTTTGCCAGCTTCTAAATATTACCTGCTGCCTTTGTATTGAATGACCTTAAAAGTGTCATCTTGCACATACAGAGATGTGAAGCTATACGCCCATAATCATAAGTTCTGTAAATTACTGACAAATTAATAAAACTTTGGTTAAAAAATATGAATGTGCATTTATCCTCATTGGCATTTAGCATCATATGAGCAGCAGTGTTTGAATTCTTTCATTACTTTGGTTGTGTAATTGATCTAATATAATTAGAGATGAATCTAATAAAATGTTATGCAGTAAACTATTTTACAAAATAGTATTCACTCATCAAGGCAATCTGAATGGTCCAACCTAACTTTAATTCAAGTCTTTGTCATCAACAATTTTTTTCAACTTCAGGAAAATCCTCTCTCAAATTTTGCCACATCCTCATTCTCCCCATTCAACAAACCAGAAACAAACTCTCCATTATCTGATCTGCTTTTATCTTTTTATCTCAAGGAATTAAAAACAAAAAATGCTTATGTTGTGGGTCAGGAAAAGGAAATGGTGAGGACTGGATTCATTTCAGGCTCTCTTCTAACTTCTCAGTGACCTTTGAATATAAGCCAACTCTTGATACTTGTATTTCATCTCTATTATGAACGGGGAAGGAGGGAGCCTCCACCATTCAGAACTATCTCAAAACTTTTTCAACCCTGAGTGAGAACATTAGTCCTAAGTTCTAAAATGTTCCTGAGATGACTGGAACCTCCTAAGTTTTCACTACATTTTATCTATATCTCTACAAATTTCATTATTTTTATTAGATTATTATATTTTTTATTAGATTAGGTTTGTTTCCTGTCTCCCCCCCACCCCCCATGAGGTCTCTCAGGCTGAGGTTGCATCTTTTCCTCTTAATATATCCATCTGCCATTCAGGAGGTCCTCAAACTCAAGGCAATAAATGAATAAACAAATGAACAAAGACTCACTCCCCCAAAAGCTTACTGGAAGTAGTCCAACTGGAGGGCAAGAGACAAAGGTCAGGGCCACAAGGGCCATGAGCAGAAGCTGAACTACAGAGAGTGATTCTAAGCCTTCTGCTTTTGCTTCCATTTGTCCATTGCTGTGTTGCAGTCAATATCAGTAGTTGTTGACTAAGATTCATTTATGCATTATTTAGTAGATGCAATCAGTCAAATTTCCTGTGATCATAGCCCAGCATTTTAAACTTGTCTCTTATCTGTAAACACATTTCCTGAACTACTCTATCTTTTCACCTTGTCTTGGTGATCTATAGCAATATCCCAGAATGTACCTATTTTTTTAATCCCCTGACAGATTATAAATAGTGTGTTCTAAACCTTCCCAAAGTTTTGAAGGCAAATTTCTGCTTTCTGGGTTTCTATCAACCTCCTGCTCCATACTCAGCCCCTTCAGGAGACCGTTCTCCTTCCCCAGGGCAGACACAAAAGCCACTTCTCCGGCCTCATGTTGAAGTAACACTATGGAAATGACTGGCCAATGTTCAGAACAAGAGCTATGGATTCAAAAATCTCTTCTTGCCTCAAATACTTAATGGAGGTGATTAAAGAAGAGAAATCTAATATTTAAAGAAATGGCAGGGGGAGACAGCAAGTACAAGAGAACAGTAAGTGACAGGAAAAACGAGAGACATGAAGACAGATACGAGAAGTATAGAAATGAGGACAGGAATGAAGCAAGGAACCACAGGGAGGCACAGAGAACCCCAACCCCACCTGCTTTGACTTTAAGGTGATGCTTATTTGTGAAAACACTCAGGTTTGCCAAACTGCCTCTCAAGTAAATGCTGTAAGAGGCAATTTGACTTTAAAAAACTCAGATATATTATGCCCCGTGGATTCTTTCTATTCAACACACAGAAAAAGAGCCAAATTGCTTTATTTCCCAAGTTTCAGAGAAACTCCCGTGTCAGCTGGGACCCAGAGTACCAAAGGACTTGCTTGAATGAGCATCTCAGGCAGTTCACTTAATATAAGAGTGATCTTCCAGACTCCTTTCATCTTCCAGTTTTAGAATTCACTCATACTGTGAACTGGAATTCTCTCTTCCCGGGCTGTCTGTGGCTGCTTCAGAGGCCAGAGGGGAGCCGCCAGGTTGCCCTGCTTTGGGCTCCATTCTTTCTGTGTATTCACTTTCAATTTCCAGTTACAGCCTAATCCATTAAGAGGCATTTATTCTCAGCAAACCTCTTGAGCAAGCTCTAATTTGACATTTCTCAGTGTAAACTCATTTTTACATTCCAGTTCAAAAATGTTGACACGAAAGTAAGCAGAGCAACTCACTGCCTTCATCACTGCCTCATCTTGCGCTCCCTGCATCCATCTCAGGTTGGCTTTCTGATGTTTTCAGGACATAAGAATCAGCCTTGAATTTTCAGAATAGCTATGAGTTTTAGGAGATGGGGTAGCAGCTAATAAATTCAATCTGTATAGTCATTAGTGAAACTGCACACAGGACAGCTGTAGCTTTCTGTGAGCATGATTGAAAGACCTTAAACGTAACTATTATATCCCTTCCTACTCCTATCAAGGAGGAAACCCTGCTACTATGGTGTGAACATCCTTTGGGGAAACAACTCATTTCTCAGGGTCCAAGATGAGGCATCCAGAAGACATGGAACTTTACAGATACATTTCCAAAGGCTTGATGCTTTGTGAAAATGTGTCCCACTTTGTTAATGTGCTTTTAACATGTTCCAGGCATTGTGCTGATCTTCTTGCACTATATCATTTAATCCATCCCCCAAATCTAGAATGAGCCTTAAAACCGTAACCAGAGGCTGACGCTCTCCAGTGACTTCATGTCCTTGCTACATACCCACATACTCTGTGGTCTCTCTGTCTGTGTTTCCTACAAGCTTCCTTTTAGTAGAGTCTCCTATATAGCTATCTTGGGGTTCACTCTGCTCCTCCTACATGCAAAGTTCCCTGCCTCCCTTGAGAGTTACATTGCCTATACTTTCAATTCTCCCTATTCCGCTCAAATGTCACCTTCTCAGTGGGACTTTCCTCAACCACTCACTACACAATCACACTGTGCCTTCTCTAGCTTCCACACTCATTTTCTCCATTCCACCTGCACCTCCAACCTGTCATGTTATTTACTCTCACGACCAAATAGACTCTTTTTTTTTTTGTTCATTTTTGAAACCCTGGAACAGTACTCTCAATAAAGCATTCTTGAATAAATAAATAAGGTATTCTGATTGTTCTTCAGTTTACCATTGAGAAACAGGTTTGAGTGACTAAATAACTTTCCTAGGGTCATAGAGTCAATATATGGCAGAGCAGCACAAATGCTTCTGTGAGTTTAGCAACTACACCTTCCAACTCAAAATGCCTTTGTGGGAAATATTTTTGCTGGCTCTTTTAACTGGGGCTTATTTTGACTAAAAAAGGAAACCAAGATGGAATATGATGAGCAAGATATCAATGAGAAAACTGAGTCAGAAACTGCTAATCACTTCCTCCAAACTCACATAGCGGGTAAGTTTTCTTCTTGCTTTTGACATGGACCAAATTCAATCCTTTCTTAAATATACATCATAGCATTCAAGTAATTCAAAGACCACATCGATTTTTCAACATCTTCAGAAACAATTTGTTTTTGTCACTGGTAAATATGTTGAAACCATTTACCACATTAACTGGGTAACAAATTTGAAGAAAGGGCACACATATAAAATGAGGCAAACCAATCCCAAAATATACTATAATCTTAAATTCCTGTAGGGTGGATGTTGTGCTTTACTCTTCCTTACTAGCACTGAAATTAACCCATGACAGGCCTTCAAAAGATGCTTGACAGATGAATGTCATCAGAAAAGAAATTTTAGTTTTGTTTACAGGCAGATTTGGTTGCTGATCATCTTGATTGGGCCAACTATTTATGTGTAAAAAAAAAAAGGTGGTGTTATCTTAGAAAGGAGCATGGGGGAGTGAGAGGAATAAATGATATTTGCGAGAAAGTCATCCATCTTAATGGAAAACTTAAAATACAGATAGGTAGACCAACAAGACAGACCCACATATGTATATACTAGTGGAGTGGCATCTCCTCAATTACAAAAGAGCAACCTGGAGCACAATCTCTTGAATTCCTGGAGCACAATTTCTTGAATGTCATGTGGGACTAACAGGGTGAAAGCTATGCTCTCAGGGCTACGACAGTAGGAGGGGTAACTTCCCAACCACTAAAGTCATTCCAAAGCAAAGGGCAAATGGTTATGATTTACAAACAAGAAAGTTGAGTTGAGAAAAACCATGTATTCTTCCCCAAGTTGTCTAAATATATCTCTCTTCCTCCTCTCCCTTTGTACAGCCTCAAAGTCTGGCCACATTGGTCTTCAGGGAAAGAGGACAAAACACAGCTAAGGAATGAAATTCCTTCCCTAACTTCCATGTATGGAGTCTGGCATGTCAGGGAGTATCTCCAGTACTTATCTTTTCCATGTCAAGAAACAACATTACTCCTTAACTAACCTCCAAATTCAATTGGAGAGGAAAGCTAACCTCCAAAGAAGAAATTAGTGGGCTGGTTTATCCAGATTCCTTTTGTTGACATTCCTTCAGTAACAAGTTCATCCTAATGATTTGCTTTGAGTGAACAGAATATGGAAAAACTAGTGAATGACACTTCCATGACTAGGTTATTAAAAAAAAAAAAACACAACTTCATTATTGCAAGTACACTCTTTCTTCCTGGTTTTAATAAAGTATGTTCATAGTTGGAGAAACCCATGTGACAAGACATGGAAAATGTTTTCCAATCAACAGTCTTCAAGTAATTGAATCCTTCCAACAACTACTGAATGAACTTGAAAGTACATCTTCCCCAAGTTTGACCTTGAGATGACTATGACCTAGCCAGGGCCATGATTTGAAGCGTTCCTGAGCTACAGGACCCAGCTGAGAGGTGCATGGGTTCCACAGCAGCTGTGAGATAAGTAAATTGATTTAAAGTGCTAACTATTCAAGTAATTTGTTACATGACAACTATGCATTTGCTATAGGGAACTCTGCAACAATAATGAAAATATTGTGAGATGTATGCTGCAGAGGTTCATGCTTAAAGTGTCATGAACACAGAAACTTTGGGGGCAGAGAGAACTTAGAGTACATGTACCCTGTGGAGAAGGGGGGGGGGAGTACAGGACTATACTTATTAATGAAAACTTTCTATGCTATCTTCAGCCCCAGCCCCAACCATCTCTCTAGATGTCCATTTATCCAGAGAATATAGCCCAAGTTTCTTAGTCTGTCAACAAGGACTGCTACTGTCTGACTTCTACCTATTTCTCCAGTTTAATCTCCTGTTCCCACCCTGCCAGCATCCCATCTTGGGTCCTGTCAAACTGAATGCAGTTTCCCCATATGCTTCCTATTTCCCCTATGGCCATACTGACCCCTCTTCCTAAAATGCCTTCCTGCACAGGCTCAGTTACATGTCTTCTTTGTGCTCTATGGGACCCTACCCAAACCCTGTACCTGTCCATAAGTGACTGTTCAAGCCACATATGTCCCTGACCCATCCTGCAACTTATGATTGTCTTGCCCAGTATCTCCTCTAGTTTAAATCTCTATTTTGAGTCTTGTCTTCAACTTGGTATCCTCTGAGTGAGTACAGAGTTTGGAAAATCACTTCAGCTAACATGTATAAAAAGATAGCCATGGAATAGACTTGCCAGAAGCAAAAACAATTATATATTGGTTTGGATGCAATTTATGTTATGTTATTTAAATAATAAGCCTCTTACAGTGAGCTGATCTGTACTTGGGAGGTAAAAACATACAATATCAAAAGTCTTACAGGGGACTGAAAAAGTGAAGCTTTCATGCTGAAGGTATATTTGTGACAATGGAGGATTACATTTTATTCTACTGTTACTTTAGATAAGGAAGAAAACTCCAAGAATTATTCATTTGCCTGCACCTTGTTCTTCAGTTCATGTTGAGAACTCCATTAAGATAAGAGAATGGTTTTTACAAGACCTGTCACAATTATTCAGGTTCCCATCCTATACATCAGTTCTACTCACCAATAATCAAATTACCAGAAAGAGAAAGGAGAGAGGATAAAAAATCAATATCTAATTTTTATGCCCTTCAAGAAATCTGCCTTCCTTCCCATTTGCTACCAAGTGAAATTGGCAGGCTGACCCAGAATTAAATCAAAGTAGTAATCATTCAAGGAGTGAAATGAACTACCTTTCTCATAAAGGCATGCTCAAGGAAGAAAGTAGCTATTTCACTCTGTTGAAGAAAATTTCTTTCTTATAAGGTATAGGCATTGGTAGAGATATTTGAAATGACCTATAAAAACACCTCTGCTTCAGTGGCACCTTAGGTAGAAGACATCTATTTTGAAGAAAGAGAAAATATTTGATGAGACAGTTTATCAAAATTCTGTTTCCATTTGATTGTTGTTCTAAGATGTCAATGTAAGATCAATAATGAGTTTTAGAGATAAGTGAGTTCAGTGAAAGTAGGATGACTAAGATAAATTCTATTTTTGTCTAGTCAACTTACTGGGAATGATCATCATCTTTGGTTGACAAGAGAAAATATCTAAGATCTAAGCTGAAATCTCTCTTCCTCTAGATCAGCAATCTACTCTGCAATGAAGACTGAGATTTCTTGTAGAGAGAAAAATAACTCTGAGTTTTTATAAAGAGATTGGGAGGATGATTAATGTATTGATGATTTTTCTATGCAAATATCCTGGAAAACAATCTATAAGGAAGATGTGAATAAATATGTGTAAGAGCTCAAGTTAAAGTTATCACATGACACCAAAAGAGAAATCTATGTAACTTCAGGATAACAATTTCTTTGATCTTGGTTACTAAGGCATGAAGAAATACATCCTTTGGAAAGTAAAAGTTAAGAATAAACAATTATATTAGAATTGCTAACAAACTGGATTATTTAAAAGAAGCAATAAATTTATAGTTGGTACAAGTTTGTGAAATCAGAACTAACTTCCAATATTTACCTATTGTCACTATCAGAGAAGAGCCAATGGGTCAGTAAGTGCTTTGGTCTTATTTTTTTTTTTTTTTTGAGACTAGGTATCACTATTTCTCAGGGTAGTCTCAATCCCACTGACTCAAGTGATCCCCAGTCTCAGCCTCCAAGGTAGTTGAGATTACAGGTGCATGCCACCATGCCCAGCTATTTTTTGAGAGTAGGTCTCGCTGTGTTGCCAGGGGGAGTCTCAAACCCACAGGCTCAAGCGATTCCTAGCCTCCACATCCCTTTCAAGGCTGGGATTAATGGCACGCACCACCGCACCCAGCCTGGGCTTATTTTTATCCAGATGGGAATGCATCTGATTTGCCTCTTTTCTTCATGCGGTACATTAGAACATCCTTCCCCCTTTCTTATTGAGAACCTACCAGATGACCCATCTTGGAATTATTTTTTAGGTAACCATTAAAACATACCATGAGGATCACTCAGGACCAAAGTATGCCATGTCTCTAGTGTGACATCTGGTATATCTCTACCCCTGGAGTCCTTTGCACAACATTAACCCAGCCCCAGTAGTACTGGCCAGAAGAACTAATCAGACAAATCCTAGAACTGAGAGTAGATATGTAGATTAGATTGTTCAAAGTAAATAACAGCATTGTCTAAGGATTCTGATTCCTATAGAGTGTTACTTACAATTCCTTGATAAGAATCAACCCCAGCACATATTCAACCTCCAGCACTCTAAGGATAGCCTCCAGAGCCTGGGTTAAGAGGCCCCTGGGAGAGGGATAAGCATCAGGAATTTACCTTGGTAAAAAAGTCCCTGGTTAATATCAGAATTATGGGAAGCAAAGTTCAGAGAGCTGAAAGTGCCAGAAGATTGTTGCTAGTTTTGCAGACTCCAAACCTGTCTATACATTTAGAAATACCTGAGGGATCTGGCCGCCCCCCAATGGAGGGCTCACTGGATGAAAATTGCTTGCAGTAGGAGCTGAGACTGTTTTTACATTCCCACCCTGACCACACATGAAAATAATCTAGGGAACGTTTGAACATGCCAGTATCCAAAGCCTATATCATCAGAACCTCTGGAAGCAGAGCAGCTTTGAAGATTCCCTAGGTGATATTGATGAAACCAGACCACAGATCAGCATATGGGATCCCCCGAGTTAAATGGCATATGACCAAGCTGAGGTCATCAGATTTTCATCTTTATTCAACAAACCAGAGTTTCAAGGAACAACTCTATACCAACTTTGTAGTAGACACTGCTGAACTGGTTCATTTGTTCATTTGGTATCCCAAACTATTCCTTGTGCAGTGCTTGATATTGAGTTGTTTTTCGAGGTTTCTTTAAGAAATTTGTGAATTCACATCAAATTAAGAAGTTTGCCATCCACATTGAGAATACAAAGACTAGGAGCCCAGAAATACTGCTCAGTCTGTCTGCTAATCAAAGATTTTCATTTAGCTTCAAAAAAGTTCTAGCCTCATGATGATATTGTTGCCCAGGAGTATAGACTCTCCCAGCAAATGGAAAGGAAATTCTGTGGTCATAGCTGTTACATTTTCCCAAGTTCTTGATTTTGGTTGGCACATGGTTAACACTGAATAAATATCTGTTGAATTACAGCCTGAATTTCCATTACCATAACTAAAACTATAAATAATCTTTTGTCTAACTACAGATTTTTTCCCCCAATCCGAGCAATCACCAGCACACTCATCATTCTAAAGTGTGATACCACGAGCCATAGGAACAAGTAGCAAAATTGTTTTAATTTTCAATTTGGGTGAATAAACTCTGCTTAGCTGTTTAGATAGACTTTAATCACCAAAAGAATGGGGGTTTCAATACTGGCATCTTCCCATCTGTAGCAGACTTAAGAATGGTACCCCAACAATGATCAAAGGACAAGCCTCAATATTTGTGAACATATTGCCTTACATGAAAAGGGTCAGTTGTGACTAAGAATTAAGGTGATGGGGAAATAGTCTGAATGGTCTGAGCAGTTTCGAGATAATTACAAGAGCCAGTTAAAGGTGAGAAAGAAGAGAAAGAAGGTCAGAGTCAGACCAAGAGTAATTTTAAGAAGCTACAATGCTGACTTTGAAAATGGGAAGGGACCATAAGCCAAGACACACAGGCAGCCTCTGGAATCCAGGAAAAGCATAGAAATGGATTCTCTCCTAGAGCCTGCTGATACCTTCATTTTAGCCCTGTGAAACACATTTCTAACTTTTTATCTCCACAACTCTATGATAACAAATTGTTTTAAGTCACTAAGTTTGCATGCTAAATTGTTTCAGTAATAATTGAAGATCAATTCATGACATACTTACAATACTAAAATGAAAAGAGAATTATAGTGACTAAAGAAGCCTGTCTCTCCTTTTTAATACAATGAAAAACTATATAGGGTCCTTCACAAATGATGTGGCCAAGAGTATTCCATCAAAACTATAGTATAGCTTTTAAGAGTACCATGCTGAAATAAGAGCTACTGAGATGCTTGCTATCAGCCAGATCACAGGTGGTAAGACAATGTAAGCCATTTCTACATGGCCTGCCTTTCAAAAGAAAAAACAACAATGTGTTATCATTTGAAGGTCTATGTGGTAAGCATACAGAGCATGTGGTTAACTACAATTATAACCTGAATTTATTCTAGATGAAATGCCCAACGTTATAGAGAGCATATCTTGCAACTCAATACCCCTCAACAACATTGTAGGCACAGTAGTGTAATGAAGACTAATGATCATACTGTAAAAATACTCCCCAAAGGTGTTCCACAGGTATGTTTGAAAGGGCACACTCTGCCCCTTTATAAACCAGGACTTGCACCCACAGAATGGTTGTGTCCTATTGGGAAGTTTGCAGTCAGGCAAGGGGGTAAACCACAGCTCATAGAAGATTGAACCCATCACCAACACTTCACTAGCATGATCTTTCACAACTGAATGCATAATAGAAATAGAAATGTGTTCTATATGTCTAGCTCCAAGGCCAGAAAGAGACCTGAAACTTTGATTTTTTTCCTCCTGGTTCCCTTTCCTTTCCATGAGTCACACAGAGTCTCAAAGGCAGCACTGATGTAGCTGATGATGCTCTGCAAAACTTGTGGCAATGGCCAGTGGCCATGACTATCAATGTTGGGTAGGTCAAAACAGGCTGAATACCAAGCTAAAGACACGAGGCCGATTGACAAGTAGCACCAGGGCAACCCTACCTCTTGGCAATATTCTCCACCAACAAAATCAAAGCTCTTATCACACTGCAACAAGCATAATAAAATTAAAAATTACTGCCATATACTGAGCACTCTATTAGAAGCAGGAACAGTATGCTAAGTGATCTACAAACATCTCATCCTGAAACAACCTTAAAACAGAAGTACACTGTTTATCTTATCTCATAGATAAGAAAAGGGAAAATCAGGAAAGTTTAAGGTTACAGGGTTAGGAGGGTTGAGTCTGAGATTTAAAATCAATGACTGATTGTTGTCTATATATTATCCTACCTTTAATATGGTAGTATTATTAGATATACTTTTGGGGAAAGAAGAAGCCAAGAATGACATCAACATAGCAATCCATTTGCAAGCCAAAAGATTTATTTATAGTCACTGATTCATTCATATCACTTAATATGTTTTGAGTATTCTGTGCTAGTCATTGTGCTCTGCAACTTGGTACAACTGAAATATCAAAGAATTTCAGGTAGTAGGGTGTGGAGACAGAGTGGAAAGCAGCCAAACTCCAGACCATGCTCCAATAATGAGAGAACTTTCTAACTGAGAAACTTCAGCAATATGGGTTGGGTGTATGCATGTGGGGAGGAAAGCTGCTGACCTCCAGGAGATAAAGCAGCAGACAGAGTGACACATCAAGTGACAATGAAGGGTGAGCATCTCCAACAAAGGTGTCAGGTATCTGTGCAGAAAACACCATGACCTCAACATGCCATAGGTGCTGGGAATGGAGTCAGCGACTCAATATAAGAAGTAGGTCCTTTACATATATTATAGAAGGACTGATCACCAACACTAGCCCATTCCCATAATCAGAGGAGAAGCTAATACACAGGGGTAGTGAAGGATGTATTAGGGACTATTTCAACCACCGAAGCATTTTAATAACTTGGAAAATACAATTTAAAGCCTAGGCCCCTACCATGTTACTATTAGGTCCAACCATGCACCCTTTAACATTCATATATGTGATGGATAAACCTGAGTGTTAATTTTCAGAATGTCTCAGAAAGATTCTGGTGGAAATAGGGTGACAAGAAGTTCTGTTTCCAAAGACAATACTTGTTGCTGTTGTTGTTCATGTTGTCCTGAGGTAATTGTGTTCATCTAATTCCCAAACTATTCCACTTTGTACAATAAGTTAACTGGTCTATGAACTCAGAATCATTTCTGGGAATACTGATATACTATGCTCCTCTGTAACTATAAATTGGGTAAATCATAACATTGTGGTAAATCTTTGAAAAAAACAGCATGAAAGTTATTTTGACCAAAGATCTCAAATGAAAAATCTTACCATCTTGTGTAACTACTTTTGTGCTATATGCCATTTTGGAAATATTGCATTAAAGTTAAATGAATTTGATGAGGTAAAGCATATGGCTTCTTTGAGATTTCATAGAGTAGTAAATTTTCAAGAGGGTAACATACTGGAAAGTATTTCCAAATCTATTTCAGAACAAAATCTTTTTCATGAAATGTCAAGAGAGATCAGTGTTCCATTTAAGTTCTTCCCCATTTTTGTTCAAGGAACACAGTGCAGTGTGCTGGGATGCCCTGCCATTGTTAGGTCCTGGAACCTCACCAGTGAAAAAGACAAAGTACTTGTCCTCGAGGCCCTTATTTTCTCATGGGGGAGATAGGCAATAAGCCTGCAAACACATATCATAATTTGGAAAACAGTGACATATCCCCCAAGTAATGGATGGTTAAAATGAGAACCTCAGAATATTCTGAGGAATAGTCACAAGGCCACATGTCTTCAGATATGATTTGGCCATGACTCAGATCTGTCAAAAGCCATCAATGGGAATCATGTTTTGAGTAGAAGTTTCCTTTGCATCTCTCTCCATGAATTGAATGTACTTTATTTGGCATTTTCCTTCATATAAATGTGCCTTTGAGGGAGTTCATTTCCTTTGCTTTTACTTACGACACATAATACGTGCCTTTAATATTCTTTCCTGTCCTGTAAAGACTGGGGTGTTATTTAAAACAGCATCACTTTCAAAATAGATGTTTGTAGTTGCCTAGCACCCGGGAAATAAATTAGAACAAATGAAGAGTTATTACATTCTATGCCACATATACCACCCTCTAGAATTGGGGTGAGGGACAAGGTGGTGCTTAAAACACACACACAGACATGCACACACAAAAAAACTCCCTACCCTTTTTTCACTGATTCTGTGCAGAATACTCATTTTTAAATAAAGAAGCCAAGTTAAAACTTTCTCTCCTGGAACAAAGCAAAAGGGGCTTTTTATGGTGCAGAGGCTATAGATGCCACGGGCTGAGTCTATCCTCAAGCTCCCCTCCACTGCTCAGAAACTAAGCCATCTTGCTGCATTTAGCACTTCTCACCAGACCACCCACCCAGACACGGATACACAAACCACATGTGTGAGGAATGCTGTTCAGCTAGGAAATCAGTATCAGTATTTCAACCTTATTACTTGCACAGACGGCCCTTTTAGTGCAACTCATTTGTTTTATCTTTTCAATAGCTTTGATTATTTTCTTTTAATGGCCTGGATTTATCCTTTTTTACCCTTTTGAAACTTCAGAACTCTGTGGTGGTGGCTGCCTATGGTGGAAGACATGATTACAAGGGGAAAATGAGCAAATAACTTGGCCTTTACTCACCATCTAACTGCACACTCCTTGCAGACACCATTTCTTTGCAGAGTGCCCAGTGCCCTGAGTTATTATTAACAGCGGAATCAAGGAGCCTTCCCATTCAGGTGGCAATTTTTTGTTGTTACTAGCTGCTATAAGGTGGTTATAATTACCAAGATGCTTTTCAGCTTGTACACACATTTCTCTCCCCATACTGGTTACCCTTCTTTAATTAAGGGGAAATTAAGACCAAAAGGCTAAACTGACAGCCCAGGGCAAATTTAGCAACCTCTGGAAAAGACTGAAAATGCCCCTAAAATGGGGACCACATAAACAGGAAGGTGTGGATACTATTACCTGGCAGAGAAAGCAGAAACACTGAAATTGCTCAATATTTTCTATTTGGGTGGTATTCTGGGCAAGGAAACCAATAAAATACAATGATTTTTTCCCACTGATCAGAACAAACAAGATCACTACTTTGGGATGTTGTGTCCCTGAATAAACAGTCTGGGTGTCATGCCTCGGCTGAGCAGCCTCCTTTCACCAGGACCCCTTTTATATCCATTGGGAACACAATTCTGAGATAGTGGAATAAATGAATTGAAGAAAACTGAGGTGCTGTATACATGTATGCAGGCAGTTGGAGATAACATGCTGAGTTGACAATAACAGGTCCAAGATGCCCATCTTGACTTTCTCCATGCTGGAGAAAATTAAGGTCATAAATTTAAAATAATCAAATGAATATCTATGCAGAAACAAGGGAAGAGATTAGTTCAAGGGTGGTCATCAGAAAGTGTAATTGCTAGTGAAGTCCATCTGGGACTGATGTTTCCACACTTGAAATCAGTTTTTGGCTGATAAGATACAAGGTAGTCATTAGTATCTCCTCCAGTTTGTCAGTCTGAAGATAGTGTGACTTTCTCAAATTTGACCTAAGTCTCTTTGCTTTAATTAAGTAGAGCATTATATTCAAATCCTTCAGTATTTGCAAAATTCAAAGTAATTTACTGTTTCTGGTATCATTTTTCTACTCCAAGTTTAATCAAGGTAGCATTTCTTGCTGCTGCTAAATTAAATGTGAGACTTTTGTCAGACTGATCTTGTCTAGCTAATGAACATTGTCTAGTTTCTGAATACACCTCCAGAGTAACAGGGGCAAAACAAAAGAAAAAAAAATTACACATAGGTGACCTGATTTATTCCAGAAATGAGCCTCACCATTTCTTGCTCAAATTCTGTAGGGCTTACAAAACACAGTGGCTTTAGGACACAGAGAATGGTGCAAGATGGTCAAAGACAAATGAGCCGTGGGTTCTGCTTTCAGTAGGCTCTGGTCTCCTCTTTCCTTCATCCCTAGGTCTGGTATCACTTCTTAAGAAAAGCTAGGTGTTTATTATTTTTTGTATGCAAAACAAAGTCAAACTTTGGTTGAATGGCTCTTAACAGATCAGGGAAAACAATATATTTTAAGGAATTGGGGCCACAATAGATCAGATAAAAATTAAGTAGAAACACCCATTTCTGTCATCTATACTTACATTTCAACATGGGTTTTAGCATCAGGAAATACATCTTACGAATGCCTCAAGGTTCACATAATAGCATCTACACATACACAGTGTATCTTTCAACATAACTGCACATACTCCATTAAAAAAAGATACTGACAGATTTATAAAATGTATTGGCTTTGCACTGTTAATCTCAAGAATACATTTTTGACTTAATTTATTTTTGCGCTGTATGGTCATTCTGGTCACCATTAGGGATCTGTCAGCATGTCCATCATTACTCTTATTTTCAGAATACTGAGTACAAGTGCCAAAATACATATTTACAGCATACAGGCAGTGGTGGCTTTGTCTTCCTTTTAAACTGCTTTCTGAAATGCATCTTTACAAGGATTATTCACTGACTACATGATAAAAAGCATCCTATAAAACAAAAGAGGTCTCAAGATTTAGACTTCCAGCCCAAAACTAAACTAAGCCATGGAAACAGAATCCTCGGCTTTCATTGCAATTGTTGCAGTCTAATCAGATTCAGAGCAACAGTCCAAAGCATGATTATAGTGTGTGTGCATGCATGTGTGTGTGGTATATGAAGTAGAGCATTAGTACACAAAATGCTAAAGATGGAATGTCATGAGTTTACAGCAAACTACTTCAGAGCTGATTACTTCTACCGTGAGTAAAATGAACACAAGCCACCAAACACAAACATTGACCATTTCCAACACTAAACATTAAACTCTATTACATAGGTAGAGCTAAAATATTTTAAGAGTAAAGTTCCTCTCTGATACATTTGTCAACTTGTTAACATGGTGGGGCTAGAAATGGTATGTGGGATGTTTTTGTAGGCCTAAATCATCTTTAAAGATTTGGCTGGTTGCATAAAAG
The DNA here is from genome assembly GCA_004024945.1 of Uropsilus gracilis. NCBI lineage: Eukaryota > Metazoa > Chordata > Mammalia > Eulipotyphla > Talpidae > Uropsilus > Uropsilus gracilis. Next base: position 90,007 of record PVHY01002949.1, on the reverse strand, counting down.
GTATCACCGGAAACTTTCTTGGTGGAAAAAAATTTTTAGTGGAAGAAAACCAATTTTATTGGCTCTTTCCACAAAAATGTGGATTGTTATTCAGATTAGAGAGATCTTATTAACAATTAAAAATATTTGGTCTACTCATGATTTTTTTGTTTTTGTTTCTTGAAGTTTCTATGTTGTTTCCTAATGGGACACAATATGCACGCATAGATACACAATTTGTCTATGTAGAGAACTGGTTTATGGTGAAGATAAGAAATGACAATTTTTGTTATCAACATGACAGCTATGGCCTAAGATAGAAATACCCCTCTCATACATATCCTGCTGCAAAACCAGAAGTCAAAGCTAATTTATAAGGAGAGAAAAAAGTCCTGTACATACATTTTCCCCTCTCAAATTACTCGGGAAAATGTTCAAGAAAGTTTATCATATCATACTCTGGTGGGCTCAAACCATAGCACACTCACCCAATTAATTTCATTTGAAACATCTATTTATAAATAAATATATATGTATATATATACACACCAAAGAAATTAAGCCCTGCCATATTTCCTTTGTGCTTAAAAAAAACTAAAGTCACTGTTAGGAGACACATGTGCCAAAAATAGTTTTTAACAGGTTTCAAAGGTGAGTGCATATAAACATGGCAGAACTGAGTAGTTTACTATAAAAGAAGTATAACTATTAGAAATCAATTGAAAGGGGTTTTATTTCTGGATTTAAAAATTAGAGGAGAGCAAGAGTACAATTTCTAAAAAATCAACAATGTGACTCTCACTCTATAGAAATTTCATGGAAAACTAATTTTGCTGTCTCCATGAGTAAGAGGTTGCTATGTTTCAATTTATAAACTTACATGCTGACACTATTCTGAAGACATCTGCTTTATTACCTACATTGAAAGTCTCATGTTTTATCACTGCAATAGTTTATCTTCTATTACTCTTTTTGTGTGGTTATTTCTTATGTTTCCTAGTTTCTTGGTTAGTAACTCAAGGAATGAAATCATTACATAGCCAAATCATCATTTCTGTCACACTACTTAGTTACAAAAATTAAAATGGCCCAAACTACATATATACATTTCCAGCTAAACTACACAGATATTTTAGTTAAACCATATACATTTCTGGCTTAATTTGAATGTGTGGATGAGCAGTTAGAAATTTGTAAAAGTTTTCAAAATTTTGCAAACAATTCCATATGAGCATTGCCCTCCCCTTCCACCTGTAAAGTTAATAACAAAACAAAAAACAAAACTTGAACCACACAATCCATCAGTCACCTAATGTCCTAAATGACTCAGGCAGTTTCTCTGTAATTCAACATGGAGCAGTGGACTACACAGCGAGGACTTCAAGTGCGGGTCATGCCAATCATCCAGAGTCATAACATCATTGGAAAAGTACAGTTGTCCTCAAGGAGGACACTTCAGAAAAGGAGCATGGCTGTATTGTCATTTTTTAAAGGAAAAAAATAGTGTCTTTGGATAGAAAGAAACAATGTAAAAAATCCCTTTTTTAAAATGCAGAGCTGTCTCCATGATCAGTCTACATTTACATTACTGCCCAAAAGATTGGGCCCAGAAAGACACCAGTTAATCTCTGTATGAAAAGATAGCATCTGGTACGGGTATAAACAAGGGAGAGAGTGGTCGATTAGCACACACAAGGACTGTCTTAAGGCTGATCCAGTGAACGAACCTTTGGATCCAGAAGTATTTCTTCATTTCTTCTCTTTTCAGTTGAGCTCCTAGGAAAATCGTGGATGATGAGATGTTCTCACTTTGCATTTCTTTCTCCATTTACGGAGAGGATGGAATAATGACACCAATAGTACTTTGGTTGTTTTTTTTTTTTTTTTTCTTTTAAAAATAATTTGCTTTCTTTTGCATGCCACAGGACAGAGTTCCAATTTCAAAACAGGGTACATATTAAGAACAAAAAATATCCCCCCCTCCCAACCATCTTTATTTTCACCAATACAAGAAATCCTTCAGGAAACATAAGCAAGTGACTAAACAGGTATCAAACCACTGAATCTACATGTTAATACATAATCTTTTATGGCAGAATAACCAAGAATTTTCCCTCAAAGAATGATTTTAATTTTCCAAATATAGAAGAGTCTAAGAGGATCATATGTGAACAAACGAAAATCTCTCATTCCAGACTTTATGGTAAAGATGAGTAACACACTGGCAGCTGAAAAAAGTTGAAACTCTTACTAATAAATAGATCCAAATTAAGAATTTCTACAATATTTCTTTAGAAAACAGAACCAGAATTCCTTTTTTAAAAAATGAAGATCCTGTGGAATGCCTTTACTCCCATCTTTATCTAAGATTTTAACAGTGAAACAGACACAAGAATGTTGATGACAGCTCAACAATGCTGGATGCAGGACATTTACAGGTATACTTTAGTTAAAAAGTCCTACACATTTATTGACTAAGGCTAGACAGCAATTCATGTGATCCTATTTGGTGCATTTTCTACCATGGTCCAAGATCATTATATGGATACAGCCAAGGACTGAGCCCCAACTTTCAGGAAAAAGACCACAAAGGAGAAAATCAGGTGGTTATTTGGTCCCCCCAGTTGATAACTTGTGTCCTGGAAGTGGAAAAACAAAAGGTTGAAAAATATAGACTGCAACAAGTTAAAAGGATTTGGAAAAAGTTGTTGGAGAGTGGCACGGTATACTAGTAAGGTCACTGGGTTGGGCGCTGCATTGAAAGAGCATCCACGGGACCAAGTACTTAAAACGTCTGGTGGTGTCATTCCCTCAATGACTTTAGAATATCTGTATGTGATAATAAATAGATCAGTTATGTAATAAGGCAGTGTGTTGAGTATGCATTCGTCCTGTGGAACGAACCACCACAGAGAGATACATGATACCATACACATTCTTTAAGTTTTCTTGTGTTATGTTTGATTTGTTTGTTTTCAAGGCTATCCAGGCTAACTCTTCCCGGGGATTTCCTTGGAGAGAAGAGTGGTCCACTGAGGCTGGTTTGCTTAACCTTTCCATTATCAAGAGATGATGACTGGCTTTAAAGAAAAATAAAGCTGAAGGTTGTTTGATTTTTATTTTTTCCCTTTTGGTTGCATCATTCTGAGTGTTTTCATATAAACAAACAAAAAAAATTCACAACCAAAAAAAAAAAAAACCAATAGTTTTTGATGCATCCAGTTGTTGTATCCTCAGGATGTTCCAGATGTTTCCAGGTAACTCTGTAGTTTACGGACTGTGGTTTTGTCCAGCGAACAAAGGTCAAAATCAAATGTTGTGTTTGTGATATGAAAATGTCCAGTTTCTTCTATAAGATTCACAATCTAGAGGAGTAAAGAAGAAAGCATTTGAGACATAAGCAGTAGACATCAAAAGACAGGGAGAGAGAGAGATGTAATGGGTCAAAATACACAGCTAAGTGATTAATACTGTCATTTGGTATAGTTAGAAGATTCTACTATTATTGGCACCAAACTACTTCATAGTCCATTTGGTAAATCTGAGGTATAAACCTCAGATATTATCCATGAGATCACATTATTTGCTCTTATTATTCATCTCATTTAACCTGATACTTGCTTTCAAATCAGCAGCCTATTTTACTATAAGATGCGGACAAGGGGTGGGATGGGTTAGGGTTGGTATGAGCAATCGGGGGAGATAAAATTTCAAGATTCTTTAGGAATTAGTTACTGATTTCAATACAGTGACTATCACTTAATACACATAAGGATAAGGATATTCCAGTATAGAGATGATAAAATTTATTTTTAAGAAAGGATATATACACTACATGCATATGCACATATACATACATATGTAATGAATGCTTTCTCTTTTATTACATTATTGATGATAAAAAAGAAAATACAGGAACATGCAAAGAAGATAGAAATCATCTTAATTCCCTGAAGATCATGTGTAGCCCACTGGAAGGGACTCAGGGAAACCTCAGGGTGCTAGATTTTTGTTTCTTATTTTGGATGCTGCTCACTTGGTTAAAATTCATCTCGTAGTACATGTTGTTATATACAACAAAACATAAATACAAACACATATATCATATAGTTGTAGTCAGTAGAGTCCCTTGAGTATCAGGGAGAAGGCTAAATATTATCTAAGAAAATCTATCTCCTCAAATGAAATAGTTACATCTCATTTCTTTTTATATTGTCTCCAACTTTCAGGAATATGATTTAAAAAAGTGGTATAAAAGCACTCTTATCTTGCCACAGCTTTCAGAAAGATGTTTCTGAGGTTTCAACACTAAGAATAATGTTGATTATTATTGAAAGATTATTTTATCATGTTACATGTACCTTCCCTGTCTTATTTGAATAATAATTTTATCAGAAATGCATGCTATGCCTAAGTAGCATGGATTTTAAGTATGTGTGTGGTGAGCAAATTGGTTTGGAGGGAGGCAAATTTTAGCTGTGGGGAAGAAAGTAAAGTTTGTATCAGGATGATAGAAAAAAAATACTTGCACAGAAAAGATACTTGTCAAACTTTCACTTATTTTTACTTGCCCTGTTATTCCCTTTCTGTCACTAGTATCTGAATCTTTCTTTCTATAATCTTTAAAAAGGAATAGTTTACTCCACCTATTAACTTATTCAATGAAGTTTTGGATTACTTAATTTCAGACTGAAAAGACCAATATGCAACTGTGTGTGTGTGTGTGTGAGAGAGAGAGAGAGAGAGAGAGAGAGAGAGAGAGAGAGAGAGAGAAATTGCAGTAGGTAAGGACCTTATTTTTAAAATATTTTTTATTGAGTTAATATTGATTTACATTCTTACGTGCATTATAAAATTGTACGATCAAAGCGGAAACTTCTGATTTTCTCTTTTTACAATTCATTTTATTAAAGAAAATGGTCAGTTTATGATTTATGAACTATTCTCTATGGGTCGTAGCTCAAGAGAAGCAAATATGTTCCCCATTCCTGACACATTTGACTTTTACAGGAGCGTAAAAGACATATTGGTCCTCAATCCAATTAATTGACTGAGATGTTATTATCTTATTTAAACTTTGCACTGCTTTTTTTCCCCCTTTTTTGAGGGTAAACTTTGGAGTTAATAATAAAGTAAGTTAGCCAGGCATGGTAGCACGTGCCTGTAGTCCAAGTGCCTGGAGGGGAGGGGGGGGACAAGAGGCCTGGGATCACTTGGATTCGCTGGTTCAAGACTATCCCAGGCACATAGTGAAACCTGGTCTTGAAAAAGCAGCCAGGTGCCTTGGTGGGCACCTGTAATCCCAGCTACCTGGGAGGCTAAGGCTGGAGATCACTTGAGTCTGCAGGATCGGGTCTACCCCAGGAAACATAGTGAGACCTAGTCTCCAAATTAAATAAACAAACAAACAAATAAATAAGATAAATAAAAGTTACTTCCATTGTGAAGGTATGACATGTACAAAAAACTGCCTTTCTCATTACCTTTCATTCCTCCTTCTTTCCTAAGAGATGTTGATATTCCAAGAGTGGCAACACCATTAGCTAATATACTTATCTCCCCAGACCCACTTGTAGCACCTGGAAGAGTCTGCTATGTACAATTTATTTGTCAAAAGTCATCAGGCATACAGTAAAATATTTAAAGCATATAGGCAATAGGCATGTGCCATCTGCCTTTTATCCACTGCCCTTGCTCCTTTGGAATAAAAATACCATGTGAAATTGTACCAGCTATCCCTTCAAGAGGATATGCGACAGACGTCATGGAAGGAAGGTGAAGAATTCATATCCTCAGTGGTATCTTTCAAGTCATCCCACTGACCATGGGTTACTTATCTCCAGGCCTATTATTACATTGAAGAGAGAGTCTTACTTGTTTAAACCACTGGACTCAAGGTTCCAGTTCATTCATTAAGCGATTATTTGGAGGAGTATGCCTAAGTACATTGAAAGTACTATATTAATGTGAGAATGGATGAAACAAGATCTTATTATTAAAGATGCAAAATGAACACTCATGTGTCTAATTAGTTAATAGTTCACACAGTTATATATCAAAGGCAGATTACATCCACTTACACAAACTTTTCAAAGCAACCAAATACTGTATATTTAATAGTAATTGAATTGACAGTATTATTCCTGAATGAACTCTTTTTTGTTACATTGTGTAGAAATACTACAGCCCTAATGGAAATATGCAAATTTTAGCATAAAAATAAACAGCCTTTCAATTTAGACAATGGAGGCAAAAAAAAAAAGAGAGAGAAAGAAGGAAAAGAAAGTTATTTTAGAATGTCACTCCTCTTCCCAACTACCTGGCTAGTAGGTAAGAGACAAGATCTTCAGAATGGAGACTCCTGAATTTGGTATGTGGAATTCTGACTGTTCACTAGTTGAATGGCACTGGACTAAACATTGGAACAACTGAGCCTCAGCTTTCTCACCAGTGAAATGGGGATAATGCCACTTGCTTTGCTTACTACACAGGGCTATGCAGAGGATAAAGTAAGATACAGTAAAGGAAGCTTCTTAATAGCCTATAAGTTGTCACATAGGACAGGACAACATGATTATGATTACCATATACTATAAACTTATCTTTAATGATCTGGGAGGTAACTCTAGAGAACTTGAATTATCAGATACAGTGCTTTTTCCTCCTCCACTCATTGACGATTATCTGCTAACACTAAAATAAATGAAGCAGGGAAAATGCCAGAAGCTAAAAGAAAAAAGAAAAAGCCGCCTTCAATTAAAAAATATAATAAAGGTTTGCAGGGGAAAAGGAATGAAAGTAGGGAGAACAGCAGATGAAGCAATGTAGTTGAAATGACAAGCTAAAATCACAATGTGAGGGTTATTTTCCCTTTAAAATAAGTTAACTCACCTTTTAAGAAAATTGCTTTCTGTGACCCCATATAGCTGCTCATTAATTATTTAACAATAAGTAGAAAACAGAGCAATAAAAATACCTTCTAGAAGAAAACACTTGATTTTAAAGTAAACACACTTGTTCAACTAGGAATTTAGCCCACTTGTGCTACAGACCCTGTGAAAAGCTGCAGGTCTCCTGGAACTCCATCACTGTCACCCTCTTTCCTCTATAATCAGCATTCCCCCCTACCTACAGTCAGAAGCACACAAAGAGACAAAGGAGAGCCAATCTGTCTAACTAAGAATCCTTAGTTTTTCTAGGAGCCTGTAGAATAAGTGAAGGTAGATGTAGAGCCAACCTTCAAGCAGTAGCGGTGGCAGCAATTGGAATGGGAGGGACTATATGCCCAAAGAAATGGCATCAGTGGCTTAAATTTTGAAAGCATGTCCCCACGTCCTCAATGAAGTAAACACTTCACTAAAAAAATAGTCACGGATTCCTTTCCAGGAATCCTGAAGTTAGAACATGGGGACACAGGATTACTGTACTTTATTTCAATGACATAAGCCATGAGATCTAAAAATCCTCAGGTGGTCCCCAGAGCACACTGCTCTGCTTTCTATAGGTACCGCTGTCTGACTTACACAGTGTGGCTCTACCTTGGTGTCTGATCCTGCATCACAGTGCAAAAATGAATGCCCCTCCAAAAGAGTGATAATAAAAGAGAGAGTGCCTGCAGAAAAAGAAAGTTGTTAGGGTACAGGGTTAGGTACGGGCAATGGATACAAAAGAGGATAAACTGCTTAACTCATTTTTCAAATGATGGGTGTTGTGAAAACATTTGTGATGGATTATTTCCTGCCACACAAACCTTTTCGGGGATATCACGCACAACTTTTATTTTCTTTAACATCTATTTTCTCTAACATCTATTTCTTTAACATCTGTTAAATCTGTGGCTCCTTTTCCCAGTCTCAGTTTTTAATTGTAAAAAGGTAGATGCACTCTTTTTTGTCTGGTTTCTGTCTGAAGCAGCCTCTTCACTGAGTGGGTAGCAATAAAGAAGCTTGCTGTCACAGTTCTGACAAGTGTGGAAGCAGGTCTGGGAGACAGTAAGTCTTCCTGTGAAATGGCCTTAGCTAGGAAGCCCTGGCTACTGCAAACAACAAAAGCCCAACCCTAGGGTAAGAGATAGGCCAACAAGTTCCAATCTACAAGGGATTCCAAACTGATAGGCTATTTCCCAGGTTCATTTTCAACAGATCCATTCTCAGGGAGGGATTGCCTATTGTCAGAAGAAACACATTCATATCCTATTCATTTCCAATCTCCCTGAAGGATAATTCTTAATGTGTAAGACCTGTTTTCTAAATTGTTAACTTGTCTTCTAAGGAAGCACTGGATTTCTTTCAAGCTATTCTTCCTGAAAAGGAAGAAGACTCACAGATGAATTTCTGGAATAGGGTCAGGGGTCAGTACTCCAAATCAATGTGGAACATGTGTATAAGAAGTATCATATTATCAGTCAACCCAAGATACTCACATCTCTTTGGACTGACTGTGCCCACTGTACTGTATTCTTGCCCTTTGGAAAAATGTTTTAAGATGCACAGACTCTCTTGACCCAATGTTTTCTGTTCAGTAAACTAGCTGCTGGGTTCCAGAACCACATGCCCCCAGAGTAAAACTAAGATATCAACTACTGTTTGTGAGGCTAATAAAACTGTCAGTCCAGATTTTTTGATAGGATGGATTTAATAGGAAAAGACCTAGGATGTGATTCTACGTTCACCAGAAATTCCTTCTCAGGTGCTTTAAGTTTGCACGGCAGAGGAGACGTAGACTTTATGGAATGCATTCACAAGATGAACAGCTCTCAAGGTGGAGAATAACATTAGTCCTCAATAGTGCTGTGTTTTACAATAGGAATTAATTAAGCAGTAAACTGTGACAGGACATGCATCATGGTATCATAATCACAAGCCTCAGCTGCATTACAAGGCAAAAGGCCAAAGACTGAGAGCTTTCAACTGGCCTGGGAATGCAATTAGGGTGAAATGCTGTGCACCCCAGAGTGCCTTTATACCAGGTTAAAAATTCATAGATATCACTCTCTCCCTTTAGAATACTATAATAATCTACTTGGATGGAATTCTCAAGTCAGCAAGCCTTCCCTCACCAATTCTTTCAAAGGTCAAAATCAAGGACAATGTGAAATTGGGAATGCCAATGATACCCCAAGGTAAGATCCTGCCCAACAGCCTCATATCCAAGACTGATTGGCTGAGTTTTCTTTGTGGAAGTGTCCCAACCCTGCCAAAACATCTGCCTCACTCTCCTGCAAGACTCACTATTTGGGCCCAGCTTGTACATCAATAGCTTTATTGAACAACTGCTCCACAGTGGTTCAGAGCTGGTGTTTGGGAAGAGATGGGAAGATCAGCTAATAGACTTACCATCATGATTCAGTTAGCCCCAAACAATGTGTTAAGAGCAGATGAATTATTTTCACCTCTGCAGAAGAAAACTGACAAAAAAGACTACTAAAGTCTTTTTCAAATATCTAAGACAAAAATGTCTTAGGGTAAGTCATTCAAATTCTGCTCCCCTACTCATTATTTGCTTAAATGTAAAAAAATAAACGCATTCCCAATTAAGAATCGCTGACTTATAGTCTTATATTCAAATCTGAAACCCTAAAAGGGTTTTAAAGTTTATCAGATTAATCAAGGAAAAGAAAATTTGAGTGTGCATTTATAGATTTAAGTAAAAGTGTATAGACTACAAATATGGTCATGAGCCATTAAACAGTTATAAAAAAACAACAACAACACGTGAGTAGGTCAAGCACTAACTGGAAGTCATTTGAAAACAAAACAAAAAAAAATTCAAACAGTAACATAATCTATAAATCCACTCTGGAATTTAGAATACAACCTTCTCTTCGGGTGTCAAAGAAAAATTATGTTACCAACAGCCACTTTTAATGCAATGCATGTATACTGCAACGATATGAAAACCAAAACCACCCTTCTTATCGTCTCAAAACATCAAATTGTACTAATAGAAGTTTCCCCACTCTACAAGTATTCCACAGTTCAGTTCATAATAATAGACTGTATGCTGTACAAGATAAGAGAAATGAGGAAAAGTATTTATTTTCTTTAGAAAACCATTGGCAAAAGGTTACTAAATGGAATCACAAATGTTTACAACACTTGACTGAAATTCTTATCACTGTTTTCCCACGAAACCAGCAGCCTGGCCCCCAAGGTTTCTGCATTCCTACTGTCCCCTCCCACAGTCCACACCGCCACATCAGCCAGTGTAGGGCCCATGTAGTTCAGCATCTTCCCCTCCACAAGAGCCGGTGTTCATTATCCACAGCATCTGGCAGGGAACTAATGATTCAGAAACTCCAAAGCTCACTTCTAGGTAGCCTTGAAAAGGAGCACCTTCCCAAACACTTCCATAGGTGGCATCAGGCCTGTACTGCCAAATTGGGGCTGGTGTGGCTGTGAGGTGTTAGCCACAAGTTAAAACTAACTGCACTTGACAAGGCTTCTGGAAGAGGTCAAGCTAAGGAGCAATTCTCACCTGCTGCAGGATGTGTCTTTCCCTCAGGGTCATTAACCTTCTGTGAAGCTCTACCAGCTCATCTAGGTAAGCCTGAAAGAGAAGGGGATCCCCCCCACCAACAGACAAATGAATAAACAAGTACAAGTGGCAGTGAGAGGCACCCCATTAAACTCCGCTACCCAAGTTGCGTGGACTCATGGCCCAAGGTCTTTGCAGACAAATCTCTCTTGGCCACAATAACCATTACAAAGCCAACATTTTTACAAAAGGCAATTTTGTACTTATTTGTTCTCAATAAGATTCAATTGAGCGCAAGTATCCTCTCACAACATTGCTGCTACAAAGAAAGATGAACTCAATGGGAAATTGTCAGTTTTAAACATGTTATCACAGACCACTTTCATTTTTTTTTTTAATTCTTAAGTCTTAGAAGCTCTTCAAGAGAAAAAAGCAGCTTTGATTGAACATTACCCACTATACCAGGGAAAATTCTTTAAAAAAAAAAAAAAAAAGAGCCTTCCTTGTCATTCTTAACATTGTTAGCAAATAGCAAGTGGCAGAAGAGTATCTTATGGAAAATAGAGAACACCATCCAAACTAGCATTTAATTTGCCAGGGGACGGGCAAACTGAAAGGGCAGAGGCACACCTCTGTGCTAGGCTAGACTTGTGAGCCTCTTTTAGAACAACTGCATGGGTGTTCCTAGTGCCATTTACAGGGAAGGCAAGAGAAGGGTTTGCGAAGTGTTACTCAGGCCTGTCCTTATCTTGCAAAGTTCGTTAGGATCCTTCCCCTAACAGGTGACTAATCTCCAATAGCCTTGCAGTTAGATTTTGGGTGCATAAAGCACATTTGGGGAAAGCACACCACCTAGCATCAGTGCCCTGCTCGTTGACATCTGAGATGCCTTATCTACCAACTGCCTCCCCCTCAGTTCTCCTCTTTCCCATTTCATGGGCCTGAAGTCCATTGCCATCATAGAAAATCATAGCATGAGGCCAAACTTAATACTGAAGAAGGAATAGGAAAATAAACTGCAAGCACAGGAGGACAAAACCTCATCCATTGGGAAAGAAGGGCAGTTCTGATGAAAACAAAAGGAGAGCCAGCAAGAACAATTTGGAGGAAGACTATGTGCAGGAGACACACCAGGCACTCACAGCAATAGACTGAGACGTACCTTGTCACATTCACCATTCTTTATTTGCTTATCTGATTTGTTTTGCTTTATTGGACTTTTCACTTCAAGAATCTAGGAATCAAAGATAACACAGGTCAGTTTGATTTCAAGCAGTTCTTAACTAACCAGTCCCCTTAGCAATGGCAACTATAAAAGACATGTCAAACCATAACATCACTTTTCCAATAGATTTTCTTCTCTTTGTATTTTTCTTCTTCTCTCCTAACCTTACTTTGGTTGGAAAATAAATCACTGATACCTGAAATGCCGAGTCAGAGCAACAGAACTTAAAGAAACTTGATGATAAGAAAATTGATCTAAGTTTCCCAGACTGCTTCTCTTTTGTGACAACACTCTCACACATATGTATAGCAGCTGAGTTATATTGGATGATGATCCCCTCTGGCAAGAATTTGTTCTTATTCATTCTGCTGTTTCAGCATGACTACCAATGGCTGGTATGCTAGGGATGATAAAACAAACACCGAAATGCCCTACTTAGTACCTGACTTTCAGATTGTAAAACTCACTCATATCCACTAAACTGATACAGCTTTAGAAAAGAAGGTGGCCATCATTACACAGGTTGTTCCCAATTCAGGATCCTCTAACTCAAGAACTATGATTACCTTCTGTGTTTCAATAAGCGATATGTTTACCCATGACAAACAGCAAATGATGTTTGTCTGGGCCAATCACAGCTTGTATTGAACAGGAGCTTTATATATTATTCAGACACTTTGGTGGGGCACTATGAGTTCCATTAATAAAAAAGGAAAAATTATTTATTACTTAATAAGTAAAGTTGATTTATTAGAATCTTCAAAATTGAGGTTTGAGGAAACTGTTTTTAAATGTCCCTTGCTTAAAACAGTCGAGCACTGCTGAATTTATTGATGAGTGTTTACAAATATATAAATATAAAAAGCAAAGTAATTTGTCTTTTTCACTATAACCTTATTACCAAGTGAGTTATTATAATCTGAAACTAATTTTAAGAAGAAAAAATACCAAATACACCATTTTTAAAAATGTCATATTCCTGTTGCTCTTTATGTGTTTTCTGCTTTCTTTTTTTCTCTCTCACACTCACACACACACACACAAACATACACACCCCACATGCTGTTCAAAGGGCTACAATATTTTATAACACAAAGAAGGTTTTTAAAAACGACTCCAGTTATAATGTGCAGTGGAAAGAGCACCGATTCAGCTTAGAAACCTAAATTCAGCCAGGCATGGTGGTGCGTGCTTTTAAGCAACAGCTTATGAAGTCACGGCAGGGTCTATGGATGGTGGTTTGAGTCCCACCAAGGGCCATACAGCGAGATCTAGTCCCCAAAAACAATAGCTGGGCGTGGTGGCATGTACTTGTAATCCCAGCTACCTGGGAAGCTGAGGCTGGGGATTGCTTGAGTCCGTGGTACCACGGGCAATGTAAGCCTGTGGTTCCATGGGCAAAAATAATGAGACCTAGTCTCAAAAAAAAGAAAAGAAAGCTAAATTCAGGTCCTAGTCCTCATCTAAATGTGAGGTGAAATAAGAGGTGAACTAGCAGATTCTCATTCAGGTAAAATGTTTTATTACTAATAAACATTTAGCCTGTGGAGGATAGGTCATGATAGGTGATAAATACTTCTAAAAAGGCTTATTTTTCTTGAAATTTAGAATAAAGCCAGGGTAAAAAGTAAGCCCTATACAGGCTGTCCTGAGAATTCTCTTTAATTTTTAATGTTAAGGTAACAGAAGACCAATCTGACCTGGTTAGCTTAAAATCCAATACTTTTGGCAACACAAGGAAGTTACTTAGTAACAGAGGCAAGGCAATTGGTCTTAACATGGTCCACTCTGAAGGAAACCAAATACTCCACTACATGCAGAATTTCCTTTTCTCTATTGTTGTTGGAAATGAGATCTCAAGGGAGAACTCCAAGCTCCGAGACTGAGGAGCAAACAGGTCAGTAGATGGCACTCCTCGCCAGCGCAGATGCTGGGCTGGGCAAAACAGACAATCTACCGAGATTTCAGCCAAGAGGGAGAAAACATGCCTGCCTGCGCATATAAAATTGAATCTTGTTCCCTCCACATGCAGTCCAGTCTCCACACCCTCCAACCCCCAATTCCTCGTACTGTGGGTGTCAAAGTGACACTCCACTTGGAATGAAACTCTGCTCACTAGGTTTAAAGCGTTCCACCGCCTTCTATTCAGAGTAGAAAACAGACATTTGGGTGCTTAAGTTCCACCCTACACATTCCATAAGTGCTACCACACAGAAGGCCAAACTACACTGAAATCCTAGTTTCTTTCTTCTGAAGCTGCAGTGGCAGGAACAAAAGCTCCGGGTGTCAGTGATCCGCCTCAAGTTACTGAGTGGCTGCCCAGAGAGGGCTCAGTTAATCTTCCTGCTTTGATCTCACCCTGCTCCAAAATAAACAGCTTTGTCAAAACCTCACTCGGAGAGAGCTGAGCACTGCTGAACAATTGTTTTATTTATGATCATTTCTTATCTTTAGGGAAACAATCCCAGAATATAAAAGCACAGCAACTTGTCTTCCATGGACTTACTTCAAACCAGTTTAACTAGATAAACTCTTTAATTTCATTCCACATGCCTTCCAGACTGATAGGTGATTTATGATATTCAGAATATTAGCTTGGGTCCAATGGATCACTTCTTTTCTTTCAGGCCCCACTCTCCTTCCACTCCACACTTTAGCCTAAAAGAAGGTTGTATTCTGATTTTGTTTGGAATTCACATGAGATTTGAAGTTGAAAAAAAAAATGCTATTGCTTGTTGAATGAGAGAACACTCACTATTATTCCTTGTTAAGCTATACCAGGGAAAGTGCCACCCAGGTGGCTGAGATGCGCCATTTATACACATGGCAGTGAGAAAATAGAACTGTGCTTAGTGGCACTTTTGTCCTTAATCTGAGGCTACGATCTGAGAATCAAAATTTCAAGATTATTATTTTTCTCTACGCTTTGTGAGGTTGACAACTCAATTATTCAGCAGATGGATTCTTTACTGATAAGTCTTTCATGTTAATGATCACTAGTAGCTCTGAACAATATTCAGGTTAATTACTTGCTTTGTTGACATGTGGCTTTCTCTCTGCTCACTTTTTTTCAATAGTTAGAAAATGTTTGACTCAATTAGCACTTTCCCTCTTCCTCGCTCTTTGGAAGATTTGAGGAAAGGGAAAGGAAAAAAAAAACTTAGCTTTGCCTGATAATTTACAGAAACACGAGAGATCATTATAAATCAGCAGAGCGAGAACAGTCAAGGGATGTGGAAGGAGGAAACTCAGTCCTCTTATTTCATATTCAGGCATTTTTACCTATTTTATCTGATGTAAAATTTCAAGATTCAAATATAAGACTAAAATATTTCAGGCAAAAATGTCACTTCTAGATCTTAATTTTTTATCCATTTCACTTCACTGGCATGGAGAATGAAGCAAGACAAGCAGTTTCTTGAGAAGTTCTGGAACACTGATGTAATGGGATGTTTACATCAGTTACATCACACCTACTCCCATGCAGATGATGGGAGGGGTTAGGAAGTCAATATCAAACGAAGTTATAAAATGTTTTTCTCTCCACTCCAAAACACAGCTCTAAGGAGGTAGGCGCTCTTGCGGTGCATGTACTTCCTACCCTGGACTGGATAAAAGCAAAAGCATATGAACTATCCCACTACTTGTAGGTGCATGTAGAAAGTGGCACAGAACTGCATATTCCTGACAGATTGCTGATTCATGTGTGCAAAGTTCCATTTGTTAAATAAGCATATGCCAAGGAACCAGTGGTAGGCTATTTAATCAGTAATCTTTATCGAGATAAGTGATACTATTTGCTTTTGTTCTGTCAGTCTAAGTTGTTTTTCTGTTTGTTTGTTTTGTTTTGTTTTTTGCTTTTGTTTTTCAAAATCTGAGCAAGAACGTTGATGCTAGGGTCAACTCAACATTACCCATGCAGGAAGAGTCTGGGGCAACTATTAGACTGAAAGGTCGAGAGAGGGGCTTTTTGGAGCTGCACTTAGTTAGCAAGGATAGTCTTAACCCACTGAAAGAGATTAATGAGGGACACAGAAGCTCACTACAGCACCCTTAACTCCTGGCGCTGCCATTGTTGCTCCAGGAAGCACCCTAGTTTAATACACCGTCCCACTGATAGCAAAAATCAGGACTAAACAGGTTTACATTGAATATACAACTACACCCAGGGTCTAATGTCTATTGTTCTGCCAGCTTTTGGACTACAGCACATATTTACAAGACTCTCAAGTGATCTGGTTAGCCAGCCCAGGGTTCTTTTTAAACTGACTGGTGATGATGGGTCCACCCTAAAGTGTCCATCTTCTCCTGAAATATTTGACTTGTGGAGTGGGACAGCTATGCCAGATGTAAGTTGACTGGGCACAGCTGATACTGGGCATGGAGAAATGCATGAACTGTTGGGATAAGAAAGAAGGATCAGAAAGAAAGGAGTGCAAACTCTGATTGCAGCTGATGTATAGTGTGTGACAAGGCTGGTTCATGTCATGTGTATGCCACAAAGACAGGATAGCTGACCTGTAACTGCTATGTGAAGAACGCCGGCCCGGCAGTATTCCTATTTAACAATGACCACTTTAAGCTAGAGACAACCTTTACAAGTGAGAAATATTAAGAGAGTTTGGCTTATTCTTTGAACACAATTTAAAAATCTTCAGCTATATAATCACATTTCCCCATAAAACAAAGATTACAAATTCAAGGACAACGTCATTACAGTTGTAGGACACCTGTGAAAGAATTTTAGAAGGGCACAGTTTTTTTAATTTTCAAGTTAATATTCATACAGCAACTTGAATTAAGTAATTACTGTAGAGGTCACAGAGAATCTGTCCAAACAAAGAGATAAGAATAACCTACAAGTAATGAGAATATCGATTCAATACAAGGAGGCTTTTATAATATGCATGTTAACTTCAAAGTAGTTAGGTTTAATAAGCATTTAAAATATCTCAATTATACTCATTTGTTTAGCATATACTCTTCATCAAATCTTTGATGTTCTGCTAGACCTTATCCAAATAACTGTATCCTGAACTGACTGTCAAATTAAGCAGCTTTCCTTGAGCTCAATTTAACACTGACCATTATTTTCTTTGCATTATATGAACTATTCCTTATAATCCCAACTGATTTTTTTTTTTTCTGGATGAACAGAGGCAGAATTCCCATAATAATTAATACCTGCCAACAACCAAACAATAAGAAGGTATGTGCACTGCCTCATATATTAATAACATCTTCCCAATAATTGCAAGGTATTAATATTCCTATTTACAAATGAGAAAACTGAGGCTCAGAAGTTAAAAGTTAGTGTCTCAGCAATAAATTACTGTAAATTAGGAAAGCGAAGCACCAAGATTCAAGATAAATATTAACCCAAAGACTATATTCTTCCTAATTCATTATGTCCCTTACGTACTGCTGGGGTTAGAGACATCTACAGACATCAGGAGTAAATGGGAAACACTTCTTGTCACACTTTTTTCCTACATCTATTTAATTTCCCCTAACTAAGTGCTTATTCCTAAATGTTGTAGATTTACATTTCTTTGATATTACAGGGGACTCTGCTTAAAATTAAGTGGTAAAGTGTTTCATGTGCTTTGTAAAAATGATTACCTCTAATTTTGTAAAGTCTTAAACAATGCAAACCCACAATTTACCTGGTTGCTGTTGGTTTTTAATAAGGGTGGCGGAGGTTCATGATGTAGGGGTGAAGAAGCAGAACTGCTTTCACTATCACTGCCATCACTTAAGCTTACTCTGAAAGGAAATGAAGCAAGAAGTCATACACATCCTTAGAAATGGGTGATTCTTAAAACAACCATGCAATAAGCAAAGAAAGCAAGGGACCCAAATACTGGTCACTGAAAATTGTTTTAACTCATACTGTTGCTGACAGGTATTGTCACTTTCTTGTACTGGAACTGTGATGATTTGCCTGCTATTTCTCAATTAACAGTTCTTATTTCACAGATGAGGAAATTAAAATTGAGAGAGACGGGATCACTCACCGAGGTAAGCAGTGGTTCTAGGAGCCATACCCAAGCAATGTGACCTAGAGTGGATGCTCAGTCACTCTACTTTTCTGGCTTCATTCATTCATGTATCTCCCTGCTCTAGCTTTGCACAACTCCCAGCAGCAAATACGTCACCCAAGCTTGCAGGTCAGAAAAATGAGACCATTTTTAGGTTATTATCTTTTATTTTCATTTCTCCCATCTCTTTATCACAGTTGAAAACTTACAAATATGATTAAAATATCACATGCAGGATGGAAGCAACTGTTAAGAAGAATGTAGATGACAGCCAGACAGGCCTGACAGCTCGGAGTGACAGCTGAAGATGGGATGCTGCGTGAAACAGCGCTAATCATCTCTACTGTGTCACCATTCCCGGCTGCCCTTAGTTCTGAGCATGGATATAACAATTCATTAGAAATAGATTCTGGCAACATGAAGAAGCAGTGTGTTTGGGATAACGACTTTAGAAAAACACAGAGATGTCTTTCAACAACTAAAGACAATATAAATATCACCACCTCCTCTATTTTTTTTCCTCTGGAAACAAAACAGAATTTCCTTTTAGCTAGATTGTGTGTGTGTGTGTGTGTGTGTGTGTGTGTGTGTGTGTGTGTGTGTGTAGTTCTGCTGATTATGTGTCCTCTTAGAAATGTCCTTTAGTCCTTACTCCCCTCTTTGGTTATATAGTTATCTAATATAATATTCTTCTTGGAAACAGAAAATGCTTTAGAAATCAGGATAGTTTTTCTTTTGCTCTGAATAGGCAATCACATCCTCAATCTATAATATATTCAGATAGACAAGATACAAGATAGGAAATATAAAAGATACACCAAGCTATCCTTTTTGTAAAAATTGATGGAACTTGTTTTTCTTAACAAAATTACATTAATGAAGTGTTCTGTTGAAGCACTGCTTTAAAATGCTTCTTGACTGAAGTGGAAGGCTGAATATTTAAACTGATTAAACAGCTGAGACTTTGAAAATGCAGTGAAGATCAACCATTACACGGACGCTGCTGAGCTAAGGCATGTGTCAGATGAGGGGACCAAAGAGGGTCTCCAACACTGGATCTCCAACAATGCAGTGACTGGACAAGGGACCAATGTGTGCCATCTGACCCCCACCCACAGGGGACTGGTGGGTAAGTGGTGGGCAGCAGTTAAGAACATACAAAGTAACAACAGCTTCTGTATAGCAGTTACTTGGGAACTAGTCTACTTGTCATGGGTTTTCCGTCAGCTTGCTATGAGAGCAGACACTGGTCAGGATTTTGGTTATTAATATGTGCTTCACTTCTGTTGCCATCCATGCTTAGGTATTTTTGCCCTAGCACTTTCTTTTTGGGTCAGATTAAAAACTTCTAAAAGGAAATGTCGAAAGACCAAGGTGTCCAAAGGTTCCTTAATTCCTGCTATTCAGAAGGCATACAAGCATGCGAGTCTGGGAGACACAGTGGAGAGAGGAATGGCAGACAGCCCTATGGAAGAACCACTGAGCAGTCTCAGAGGGCCCGTACTCTAAGGGGTGTCTGCTCCAAGGACAGAGGAATTGCCAAACATGTGGTCTATGCAGTTTGGGGTAAGAGCACTTTGCTTTCAGAAATTTTAGGACCTTTTACACAGTAAGGGATAATGCAAAAAGATTTAATGTGACATATTATAAAGGTAATTGAATTTTAAGTTCAAGTAGGCTCATACTTTTTCCACTCAAAACACATTAAAGTAAGCATGCCTATTTGTTTTCCTCATGATAAAGAAAATCCTTGAGGCAATTTCAAGTTGACTATTAATTATAAGTGACATGAATTACCATCTTATAATGTGAAATTATGCCTCACAGCATTAAAGCTACTTAAGGAACCTAATTGTCAGCACACTTAAAAGGAATTTATTTTCTGGAAAACACACACAGGTGATCCTAGTTTTAATTAGGTCACACACATAATTCACTGAAACCAATTATGTATTTCTAACTACAAACAGCAAACACATTGCTTCAAATTCTGAGACTACCTACAGCTATGGGAAAATAGAAAATCTTCATATTATAATAGACTACTTCAGCAGTGAGTCTTACCACCTAGGCATAAAATTCCAGGAATAAAGGTTTCTTCTCATAAAATTTTCCCCCCTATGAAATTTTTACAAGAAAAATGTCTCTTTTCTGCAAAGAGAAAATTCCCTGTAGAGGCGAGTGTATGCATGTGAAGGGGACCATTAACTGCCATTGTCTTTGGTGTTTCACACCTTTGTTGCCCATACCATAGTGAGACTACTGAAAAGACAGGCTGGATTTCACTGGTAGGGAACCACCTTCTTTCCAAGGCACTCACCTCCGACTTCGGCTGCCTCCTCTATTTACAGGTCTCTCCATTTCAGAGTCATTATCATTATCTTCTGCCTCATCTGATTCCTCCTCATTGTCATCAGAATGTAGATCTTTCATTATAGACCTTAAAGGACCTGAGTAATGACAGTGAATCACAGGCAGTCAAACATACTACTTCCAAGACACCAGGCCTCATTAGACACAAGGGAATGCTCACCAACAAACACTGGTTAAAAATAACTTATCATACATAGTTAAGCAATGTACAAGACAAATTTGGTAATTTCTGGAATGCAATCTCTACTAAAGCACTGTTTTCATAATAGATGCTCCAAATGTTCATTAGAAAATCTCTATTTTCTAAGAATCTTTCTACATATTTTTTTCCTCTAAGAAAAATTACACCTAAGAAGAAACAGAAAAATCTATTAGTAAATTGAATGTTTTGTTAGGCTAATCCATACATTGAAAAGTTGAGACTAATAAATCACTGGTCGTAACTTGTTCTTGGCAATTCAGCCTTTGTGTGGCAGTTTTTGATCTATTAAGGTTTAGCTGTTCCTTTTATTTCAAGGTCAATTTCAGGTCAAACAAGCATTTCAGTCAAGTTCAGATTATAAAGTACTTCAATTCCATGCTCTAACATCCTATCTCTGATCTTCATATTGATCTGGGACAGAAGGTCTTGTTGCAACAATTTTATGCAGATAATTTTTAAGAAATCCTTGGCAAAATGCTAGCATACATTTACATAAATAATACCATATACTAAATCAGGTGTTCAGGAAATTCAAGAGAATATTAAGTGTTAGATGGGAAAGGAAGAAATATCAAGATATAACTAACTTCATTCTATAGCAAAGCAGGTAAAAAAACCTCCTTTGTGTGGTTTATTTTCAATTCACTACTCAAAAGTTAATGAAAAAAAGACAGGTATTTTTAATTTTAACACAAGAGATCAGAAAGTGAGAGAGGAATTTTCTTCCTGGTTTAGGCAATTTCTAACATCTAATCTGTGATAGCAGTAACTGAGCTACCACAAACTCTCTTCTAAAATAAGGATCAACTTCCTGCAATCTCACAGACTGCAAAACCCAAAGTTCTCTTACTTCGTAGTCAGCGTATATCTTTGGAAGTCAGTGGAATGAGAAAGGTGAATAATCAAAATTGTATTTTATTTTTTCCTGGGAGCTTAGCTATAGCCCAAGCACACAAAACAATTCAATTCTTTCCAAAACATACAAGGCCATCAGGAAATCAGTGTGGTCAACAACAACAAAAAGTCATGTGCATTATAATGCTTAAAGACAAATAATTCCTTAATGTCACTTTTCATGTGAAAAAGCCCATTTTAAGATTCTACAGAAATAAAAATTAAAAATACAATACTAGAGTTCTAACTTGTTTCCTGTGCTCAATTTATTATTTTTTAAAATATTGAGTCTGAATAGAGACTTTAAAGACAGCAAATTAACACTGGCCAAAGGGAAAGGTCTATTTATCCATGGAAAAATAAATAAAATGAAAAATGTCCAGGAGGGAGAATAAAAACCAATTTCTCTATGTCAAAACCTCTCAAGTCCAGCATTTGCTATTGTCTTTCCTTTGGGATCTCCCTGGAATGGGCTGTGTCTATAATCCTATTGTAAAATGGGACTCTGATGGCAGCTACTGGAAAAGGGAGATTTCTAGATTCACATCTCATACATCAGAATACCCAAGTGCATTACTAGGGGGAGATAAATACAACTGCATAAAAGCCAAGTTATCATTCAAATAATAAAACAGTAGAAAATAGGTCATAAATCAACTCATTAAGATGTTTTATGAGGAAATGTCTCCTCGTTTGCCTGGGAGATGTGGTTACCTTGTTGCCTGGTCTGGGATGGTGTGAAGCTGGAGCTAGAGCTGGAGCTGGAACTGGCAGGACTGGGCTGCTCAGACTTTAAGGAAGAAGAGAAAGCCATCATCAATAAATTTATGGGACACACAAGTAATATGAAGAACAAAAAAGTATTTTGCTCTGCAAAGATAGTCTGGTACTACAGAAGAAAAATATTGAGTTATGTTAAAAATACTAATAGAGGGGAGTCCTGGTGTCCTTTCTGTTTTGTGCTCCACCTTTATATTAGATGCAGAAACAAATATATAAACTCAAGGACGATGAGATCAACTCTGGGGTGTTAAATGAGAAAAGAAACTGGCTGAATTCACTCATATTTACTGCTATCTAGATATCTCTTTCTAAAAGATACCTTAATTA
Source organism: Uropsilus gracilis (assembly GCA_004024945.1). NCBI lineage: Eukaryota > Metazoa > Chordata > Mammalia > Eulipotyphla > Talpidae > Uropsilus > Uropsilus gracilis. The sequence continues at coordinate 67,707 of PVHY01002949.1, read as the reverse complement.
CACTTTCTGCAATGTTTGATTGACTCAACTAGTTAAAACACGGTGGTAATGAGGTCAAGGTCATCAGTCCAATCACATTATAAACCAGTTAATTTCACTCTGGTCCAAGGCCATGACCCACCCTAACCCCATTCATCCACAGTCAACAAATGGAAGCCAACGTTCACAAGGAGACCTGGCCAGTTCTCACAAATGAGTCTGGGGGAAAATGTTGCCAATACTTAAAATCGCAGCACCCTTCATTCCAATCAACTGATGGTAAGGAAAATGTACCGTCCAGTCTCTCAGAGAACTCCCTTAACAAGATAGTGCCCAGAATCAGTTCTATATCCTTCTTGACCCACCTGTCTCCAAACTCACTGAAAAGATGAATCTCTGCTTATTAGATATGCTGCCTCTGGTCTGTGTCTTTTTTCTCCAAGTAGATAGACAGCAATTGCAAAAAAAAAAAGGGGGGGGAGGCTGTACAATGTATTGCATATAGAGGACACTGTACCTGTGAAAGATGTCACATTAGGTTCCCTGTTCTGACGTCAGCACAGTTTTTATGAAAGGCTTAAACAGCAAGTAAAGATAAGAAGAGCAAATATATGGACAGAATTGTGCTAAAAACCTAATAATACATATTTAGGGCCAACTTAATTTTAAAATAACTTAATGTTGATAAATGTGGTGCAAGAATAAATTATTTCCATCACAGGTCTAATATACTCATCACCCAACTACATGCTCTTGTTATTTGAAAAAATATTTTCAATCTTTTCATCAGCAGAACACGTTTCATTCAATGTGTGACCAAATTTATCAGGGTCAGGAGGCAGCCAAACCATGAGCACAATCAGAAGTCACTAAATGAGAATGAGCTTTTCAGCTTGATTTATGCTGTAGTTTCTCACCAGTGATTTTTTTTCACCTCCCCTCCCAACACCCAAGTCCCATGCCCTCCTCCCCAAGCAATACCAAGCTCCACAGACTTGGGACACAAGGAAGCACTTTTAGGCATTCCTAACACACATTTCACATCCCCAGGCTGGATGGGAAAACAGGTGTCAGCAATCTACCACTCACTCTACAGGAAAAGAGCCAGATGGGACCTCTAATGAGCAGCAGGCGACCCACTAACCCTGCACCACTGCAAGCTTACTTGAGATTTGTAGTACAATGTCCCACACATTGCTGTTGGTGGCCCACAAAGAGGAGTTGGTTTACAAGTACAGATGCCTGTGTGAGGTACTCTTCATTTCTGTGGAGTGGCTCTTTCACTGTGGAGCCATAACGGTGAGTTACACAACTGAAAGGGCATTCAGAGTTAGCATTTCTGGGCCATGTCCAGTGGCAAAACATTTCTCCAGGATTGCTCTTCCCAGCCATGTAAAGTATCTGCAAATGGCATAGCTCTGGAAACTATTTGGGAGTCAAAAAAGAAGTTTCCTTACAGTGAGTGGAGAGAGTTCTCATTCCCCATCCTGCCTAACCAGTACAAGCTGCACTAGACTTAAAGGACCTATCTTACCAGAGCTATTTTCTCAGTGACATTAATTAAAATAACAAGAGAAGATGGTAGTCATCTCTCCAACTACTTCATACTAAACTTGATCGCCTGTCTCAAGTTCCATGCCATGTGGCCCAAACCTGAAAACAGGTTTGTTAACCATAAACAAGGTTAATAATTCCAACATCAGAGAATTTCTAACCATGATAAAATTTACAAACAGTAAAGAATGCTAAAGAGGTAGAAGACTTTCAATTCAGTGTTTATCGTTAATGCCCTGCTTCTTCCAGGAAGCACTTGAGGTCTATGATGGAAGATCCATGAATTCAGTGAGACTATTAAAATAAAAGTTGAAAGCAATAGAGGAAGAGGGAGAAAAAAGTGTTGAATGATGGACAATAAAGTAATAACCTGGCAGCTCTTTGCAATTTGTGAGAAATTTTAAAATAAAATTTGTGAAAAATTTGTGAGATTCTAGAAACCAGATCTCTAAGATGACTAAGGGCAATGAGTCCCATTTTAGTGGAAATCACAACAACCTGGAGGGCCTAGGTAAGACCCTCCAGAATTTGACTCAGTGAGTTTAGGGGAGGGATGAGACCTAGAATTGTTATAAATTTTTAGGTAATGCTGATGCTGTTCTTTTGGGAACCAACCTGATTTTTTGAAAACACTGATCTAGGATCCAAAGATTCAGAGCCATGGTGTTTACAAGCATACCAATCCAGATCAGCTCTAGCATCTAAAGAAGAATATAAGAGTCCTTGGCATTATCTTTGCAGAAGTTTCTAATAGTGAACAGGTGAAACCAGTCATCAAGGAAATAGCAACTTGAGTCTTTCTTTCCCTCCCTCCCTTCCCCAAGGTGATGGTGCCCTCTTTATCCCCACCCTCCAATGCCCAGATGTGCCCACATACACATGCGCACACCCACAGGGCCAGATGTGTACAATCATGGGGAGGGTGCAACACCATAGATGTCAGTCCCAGAGGAAGGATGTGGAAAGCCCTGATAACTCATTTACCCTACACATGGGTATTCATCAGAATTGGCTGAGTGGAGTAAGGGATTCTATGCAGTTCTATGTAGGGGGAGATTCTGAATAAATAGTTTTAGTGTGTGTGTTGGGAGCCCAGGTGGGGTATGGTGGTTCAGGCATGTTTTTTTATTTTAAAAGCTCAAAAACTATTGTAGCAAAAATTCCAAGTCAAGCACCACTGACTTATCGTCACCATTTTTTTCCCCAAAATGCAAAAAGCATGTTTTTGAGAGAACTTTAAATTTCAGAAAGCATAAGAACTTGCATCAGAGAAAAAAATTACAACTTACTTGTGAAGAGCTGGGTGCAGTTGGGAAAAAGGACGAACAAGAGAGAGTGACACAGTCAAAGACTGTGGGCTATTAGAAGCATGGCAATAGTTTAGAGACATTTTTTTAACATTTACTGTTCAGCCAGGGATGGCATCTCTGCATACCCTTATTGAGTGAGAAAGCTCCCTAACAGAACATAGTTTGCACTCAATGAAAGCATTTGGGAAGCATACACAATTTTATTGTGGTGGATGGATCTTAAACTAAATGTTAACTGCTAGAAAAGCCACACTGCTATTAGATGAGGCTGATAAAATCTTACATTTGATCCAGCTCAAGCAGAACGTAGCTCACTGTAAGTGAGGTCTGTTTTTCATTTCAAAAGAACCAGTATGACGCTCCAAAAACACAAGTCAACAACGATTATGTAAACTCAAAAGGTTATCTGCTTTAAAAAATCATTCAAAATTAACAGGGCTAGATTAAAATCTTTACAGCTCCTAAGGACTGAAAAGATTATGGTATCTTTCTTCTCCATCCCTGATGTATGTACCTGTGTGTACACACCTACACTGTGTACACAAAAACTAAATCTAGAGAAGTTTGAAGAGTTTCTGAATTTTCCCCACACTTACAAATTTGATACTTGCTTTTAAAATGTCAAAATGCTCCCCACTAAAAACCTTTTTACTATGGTGGAGGATTATGGGTATTTTTATTTTATTTTATTTTTTGAGATTATTTTTGATTGCGGAACCGCAGGCTCATGTTGCCCGAGTTATCACGGACTCAAGCAATCCCCAGCCTCAGCTTCCCAGGTAGCTGGGATTATAGGTGCGCACCACCACGCCCAGCTATTTTTTTGGAACCAGGTCTCGCTACATTGCCCCGAGAAGGACTCGAACCGCGATCCCTGGTCCCCACTGCAGCCTTCTAGGCTGCCGCTTAACAGGCATGTGCCACCATGCCCAGCCGATTATGGGTGTTTTAGTGTTTTAGTGGTAGGTGTAGTATGATATACATCTCTTAAATCATATACAGGCTTGTAAGCTGTAACCTCAATAAAATAAATGTTCCAAGGAATGAAAATCTTTTTTTGGTTCTTCTTTCTGATGTCCTAAGCATATACCTAACTGACTTACTGAATGGCCCAACACTAGATGTGAAATTTCTTTAAGTGCTTTGTTCCACAGAACCTCAATTCCATTACTTGCTAGTATGTGTGTTCAGGAAGATCACTAAGACAATTAGCTTCTTCAACAGAGTGAGAGCTTGAGGTAGAAATGATAATGCTAAACTGATGTAATAATCTCTTAGCCTACTGCTATTATAATGGTTACTAACCAACAGCTGGTCGCTACTAGTATGGACAATTGATCACAAACTCCTCTGGTGCCTAAAACAAGATATAGCTTTACTACCAAAACAATGGCCTACCAAGATTTGCAATGCAATCTTCAACATTAAATGGCTATGCATAATCATTTTGTAATGGATTTTCTATGGAGGATTATTTTTGTCAAAGACAAGTAAGAAAAACCACATGTTTACAACTCCTAGAAGCTAACATACTTTAAAAGTGAACACCTGTCAAGGTAGGTTACATGAGAGGGCCTGTAAAATCTGGCACTGTTCCTTACATTGGGAGCAGACTTCCTCCTGAGCTCATCAGAAAACAGAAGTTTCATCTTTTCTAATGGGCAGCTATATTTATGAACAGAATTTCAACTTGATCTTGAAAGAAGTCAAAATAAAGAGGAAATTGTGTGTGTGTGTGTGTGTGTATCTGTCTTCAGGAAAAAAGGAAGAAAATATTACTAGTTAAAGAGAAATTGTTTTAAGTACATTTCTATGCTTGTTCAAAAAATGTCCTCCTTGCTCATAAAAAGGAAACAGGTAGCTTGCAATGAAAGTTTTCTCTCTTTACATAAATATACAGAAACACTATGTCAAGAAAGAGTACTAATTAAAAATAAAAAATAAATACGAGATGTAATGTACTTGATCTACATTCCTGCACAATTTTCAAGACTTAAGAATACTAGGGTTGTCATTTTCATTCTTCCTTCATTGCAAAATCCTAATCATCCTGCACCATTTAAAATTTTTTCTTAATATGAAAAAAATCATTTAAAAGACTACCTCACATATGATGGCTATTACTAAACAATCATAGTAATTGCACAACATACACATATCAAACTATTCTGTTATATGCCTTAAACTAACACTGTTAAATGTTGATTATTTCTCAATAAAATTGAAAAGAAAGAATATCTCATTTTGTTTATTTTTATACAAAAACTGAAGGTAATCCTGCTCAACTTTTAAATATATACTTAATTTTTCAAAAATGACAAAAACCATTCATTCTAATCAATTAAGGAAAATGTTCTCTATATGAACAAATTCAATCTTGCCAATTTCTATTAATAGGAAAATACCATGATAGCTATGTCAATAAAAGGTACGGTCAAAGTTAAGGAAAGAATAAGCACAGAAAGTTATAAAACAACAGGTTACATTTAACTAGATTAAGGCAAAAGCTAGTTAACAAAATGCTGAAAATAGTAAATTTTTTCTCCTGTTTGTTTTAAAATAAATAACTACTTCAAAATAAATATACTACAAGAACAAACTATCATATATAAAGGTTTACAAACATGAGATTGGATAAACATTTGTCAATAACTCTAACGTCATTTTTTTTTTTTTTTTTTTAAGACTAGGTCTCGCTATTTTTGCCCATGGAATCGCAGGCTCTCATTGCCCGGGGTATCAGAGACTCAAGCAATCCCCAGCCTCAGCTTCCCAGGTAGCTGAGATTACAGGCGCACACCACCACGCCCAGCTATTTTTTTGGAACTAGGTCTCGCTACAGGCTCAGGCGGGACTCGAACTGCGATCCTTAGCCCCGACCGCTTCATAGGCTGAAGTTTACAGGCACGAACCACTGTGCCCGGCCTAACTCTAACGTCTTAATGCACCTTTGTGTAGTTCTATAATATTCTTTATTTAATTTGCCCTACCTTGGCTAAGGCAAGCGCTAAGGATTGAATGTACAACCAAATACATATATTTAAATTCCAATCTCCATGTATTTGGAGAGGTGGCCTTTCAGAATTAGGTTTAGAGTAGGTGATGGAGTTGGGACTTCTGATGGCTAATTAGTGCCCTTATGTAGAAGAGACACTCATGTTTCCTTCCATCCTCCCGCTTGCCTCAGCCATATGAAAACACAGCAAGAAGTTAATCAGTTACATGTCAAAAGGAGAACTTCCATAGCAGACCAGAATGAGTCAATACCTTGATCTTGGACTTAACCAGCCTACGGGATCATAAGAAAGAAATTCTTGTTTTTTAAACAATCCAGTGTATGGCATTTTACTGTGGCAGCCCAGACTGACGAAGACAGCAGGACATATTTTTTAAACTCCATTTTAGTGATGATCAAATAGAAACACAAGTAAGATTAAATCAGTAATAATCAGGTATTCTGAGTTCTAATCCAGTGTCATTCTACTGCAACTATTAACACTGAAAATTAAAGCAGTGTTCTGAGCACATTAATACTCCTTCATAATGCCAGTGTCAGAACAGAATTTTATATAACACTGTGAAAGATGTAGTGAACATCCCTCTGTCCATAAGGGACATCTTATGAACAGCACCCCAAAACAGTGGTCAAAAAAAATCTCCTCATCTCAGGTCAAATGTAGCTTTATCATTTATTTCTAAAACATGTGTCCTGTCAGTACTACACCCAGATCCTAAACACTGACTTCACTATCACTAGTTCAATATATTTTATTAAAAAAAAAATAAAAAAAAGAAGCCAGGAAGTTTCTCCTCTGAATTGTTCAGATACTCTTGACATCGATCAAGACAGACGAGCACATCAGGCAACACAGTGCAATCAATTTATTTCCCTTCAAAGGTGACCTACTCCCCTTTCCCAACTCATAATTTCCATAACTTCCAGGGGAAAAACAGACTTAATGTTTTAAATTAAAACAACAGCTCTTTCTTAGAAAACAAAGTAAAAGTGGTTTTGGAAAAGGACACGAATATGAATTGTAACCTTTACTGCTAGACAGTTACTTAAGCCTGTGAACATATCAAAGACCTGACATCTCTTTTTGCCAAACCCTCTCCATTTCTAAGTTTTACGATAAGTTGAACAAGTTGATGTTAAATTACAATTGTATTTTGCCTCTTGGGCATTTATATCTTCAAAAGCTATTGTTATGTTCATCATTTTCTGGTAATAGAGCAAGATCCTAGAAATTACTCTCTATACTGCTGGCAAAAACAGGGAAGGAATTTATTTCTGTTATATTTTCAACTTACAGACAAAATCACTCTAGATGCCAAGGTAATTGGCTTTACACTGAGGTGCCTCTGTTTTTCCAGTTGCATTTGCTTTCTTCAGTATTACCAGCATCTTCCCTATTATCATTAAATGCTGTCATCATTTGTACCCATCACTCCCTGTCTGAGAACACAAAATCCTATTAGGAAATGAAATGGCCTTGGGGAAGAGGGTCTATAAATCTTTCCATAAGACCCTTTTCCACACTTAGGGATGGCTATAATTTTCTTTTAGCTTCCTCTCTTTTAAACAGAAGAGCCTCAAGTCTTTTATCTCTCATCACCAGTTGGACTTTGAAGGCTGCTACTATTATGGCCAGATCACGTGATCTTTCAAAAAATCCAGTTGTTGCAAACTGGTGTTTGTGCCAGATGTAGTCTCAGAGATCACTGGCTTGTTAAGAGCTTTAGGAATGAGAAATCATCTGGAAACAGACTGTTTACAGCTACACTACCAATGAGCACAATTACAATTCCTTGAACGAAGACTGTATGCAGAGAACCTTGCTGAATTTCACAACCGGACCATTAAATTCACCACTTAGTTGTAACGCCAGAGACTTATCTTTTATCTGTTTTTTTTTTTTCTTTTGTGTGTTTTGTGGTAGTGGGCAGAGAGGAAAAAAAAGTTATGAGAGAGGGTTTAGAGCAGAAATGCCTAATGAAAGAGAAACAGGAAGAAAAAAATTTCCTGATAGAACCACCCCATAATTAAATTACTGAAGCTGACCATATGAACACTAAAACGCCACTCACTCCACATCAGTTAACAATAAGATCTTGAAACTGTTGTCAGGATAGCTGGACACTTGTGAATTAACTCACCTGTGTAAAGAACAAGAAGCTTGAAAAGAGCAGAAAATTGCTAGAGTCTCTCTTTATATAAGGGTAGTAAGAACTAAACGAAGCCCTAAACAGGACGCTGCACCCTCAGTTTTGGGTGCAAAATATTAAATAGAATTAGTCCAGAATGTTTTAAAGGTGGCAATTGAAATAAAGAAAAATATACATATACCAGAAAAGATCTTGACAAGACATTTTACTAAGTTCCCTTATTAAATTTACACCCTTTTAAAAATAGTCTTTAACTTTAGATCTTACATAAATATGCTCAGAGTATCCGATACAAGTAGAATCTTAGACAAATGTTCTATTCATTTTAAACTTTGGACTATTTTAGAGAATTTTTCTTGAGAAATACAAAGCTTATATTTACTATCATAGCAGCAGAAGCAAGAGTTTATTTTATTTGCTAAACCTTTATTTTCCTGGTAATTTAGACTTCCAAAAATAACTAAAATCCAGTGGGAAAGAAGTATTGATTTAAAACTTTCCAATCATCCCCAGGTCAAAAGTGCAATATATCTTATTATTGGTCTATACAAAAAAATTATTGATAGTTATAAGGATTATTTCTTTCTACGCTTTGTATCTTCCTAGTTAGAATACCAGCAGATATTTCAGGTAACATACCAGAGCCTTTTCAGGTTAGGTTGGGACACTCCAATTTCCTTAGAAGCAGTCTGCACATAGATGTCTACAAATGAATCCATAAGGGTAGCAGAAATCAATAGAACCTATAGAACCTTTATTCAAATTTATTTTGTTTTTCCATTTAAAAACTTCAGAATGTTGTATGTGCTTTCTTGTACATAATTATGTTGTTGTGATACCACAATTTGGAAACTTAAAAATATGGGAATATATGTTTACCAAGAGAGATGAGTCTTACTATCAAGTTTATAGGTAATTATCAGTTTTTAAGCTGTACTTCACCTGATCTTAATTATATTACATAGATTTCAAATTCTGAGTGATATGTGATAAATATGTAAGGCATTATTATTACAATAAACTAAGAAACTAGACCAGGTTGTATTTTATTGTGCTTTCTTTTCAAAATTAATTTAGAGTATAAAGTTTTGATTTTTAAGTAATAATAGAAACAAAATCCATTAAAGGAAGCACAAACTTATTTAAAATATTTCAAAGTTCATATAGATTTTCTTATAACAAAAACCAAATACAAAGTATTTTACACGTTCTACCCCCTGAAATTTGAAATTATCATTTTGGCTGCACTTAAAACTCTAACTTTATAATATTTGCTGAAATGATATAATGTTAAGTAAAACTGACTTTTATAAACATTGTAACACCTAATAATGCTAACTTACATTCACTTCTATTTTACTAACAAAAAGTTTAGAAAAGCATATTTTAAAAATTCCCCTCTAAATACAAATGAACAAAAATGGCAAAAACATGGCTCATTTTTGAGAGTATTTTCTTGTGGAAACATTAGGAGATGGATTTTTTTTTCCTCAATATATCCTTTTAAAAGTGTGATATTTAGAGTCAACACATTCCCTATGAATAATATTATATTCTTGTCAAGAATAGGAGGAATGTCTCTGCTTATAAGGTTCTAAAGGAACCTACATTTCCATGCACACATCTTATATAAGCCTAACAGTTGCTTTTCTTCATAAATCAATCCATTGTTGCACTTCATAATGAGAAGGCAGATTTACTGCCTTTTACCGCCTTTTCTCACCATCAGAAAGATGCCTATTTGGGTAATAGAACGTTTCTCTTCTTCAAGGGTATTTGGGATTAGGGAGGCAGGGGCAAGAACCTTTAACATCTGCTCCCTTCTAGTGAATGACACCTCGAGTTCTCACAGCCAGGATGCTGAAAAGCAAATACCCTAAGTTGATAAATTTCTCTAACTTGAGGAAGGAAAACACTTTAAATATATTGTAGACATACATGTCTAAAAAAAAACACATTTGAGATTTGAAGGTTGTACTGTATAACTGCAAAACATACCATTTTGATTGCTAACATTGCAATTCAAATGCCTTAAAAGCCATAATCATAGTTAGAACAATAGTTTATAGTAAAAACCTTTGATTCTATCATCTTGAGTTTTCGCTAGCCCTGAAAATAAAGTATTGACTAGTGAGACCTTAATCATGTGTTATCTTAATAATGTGCCATAAAATAAAAAATAGCTTATAATAAAGATCTACATTCTTCTGTTTTTATTTTCCTTATTTCCCCCCCTTAGGGAGAAATATTTAAGATCTGTGAACTTTAGACTTTAATTTAAAAACAAGAGAAAAGCACTTGTCAGCATCTAATTCCTAACCATCTGCCTTTAAAAAATACAAACACACACATATTCACCCACTCATTTCAGTTAGGCTAAACATTCCTAGCAAGTAGATCTTGATGGATCTAAACAGAGGTTTCAGTAATCATAGTTCTACTTTTGGAAACACAAGCTATCTTTAAATAGGCACCATATTTCTACCAGCTAATGCAATCAACTGTAAATGAAAAACAAATAAGGCACCATCCAAAACAAATAAAGCAGGGCAGGTAGTGGATTCAAGGAGAACCTCTAGTTTTGAAGAAAACTAAATTATGTCTTTTGTCCATGAATATGGAGTATCGCCTAGTGAGCTAACACTCCTTATTACTTTGAGCTATCTTTTGTCACTTAAGCAATGCTCTCTGACAGTTTTACAGGCTGTTATCCCAGGGACTTCAGTATTTATGGCCTTTATTCACTTGAGCTTTCTGCTCTTATCCACTGGTTACTAATCACTAAATAGAATTTTTTTTTTCATGGGACTGAAATTAGCTCAAAGGATGTCCTTCAACAATGGCAGCTCGGGACAGCACTGGCTAAAGGTCTTCTCCTCGGCCTTTTCCTTGCGCTCCACAATTTTCTATTCCCTCCAGACAAGTTAATGAGGGTTCAGATCCATGCTGTTCAATTAGACCAACAGCACAAATGATATACGGCATGCTTAGAGGATGGTTTGGAACCATTTCTGAATTGCTCCTAGAAACTCATTCTATTTCAATATCTCAAGAATGATTTAAAGGCCTAAACTTGTTTTTAATCTTCATGAAACAAGAGTGTTTACATCTCATAGACTCATCATTCAGGAAAAAACTCAATTTTAATAACATCATTATATACCCATACACGCACGAATGTTTCAAATATAAATAAAATTTAAATATAATTCAGCACATTTAGTTTATTATATGGCATTCCAATTTCTTCCTAGATAGCAAAAGCTACTTGTTACCTTTTTATCCATTTCACTTGAGGGACCAAGGAGAAAACAAGACTCTTTTTTTTACACATAATTGCATCTGACTTAAACATCTCCTAAAAATTTGATTTTTACCTAATGCACAATATGAAATGTTTAATAGATCAAACTTTCTCTACCAGCTGATTACCAGAAGCCTGAAAGTCACAGTAAACTGTACAGTTATGTTTTCTTATAAATTAAAAATCTGAAGAAAACTAGAAACACTGGCATTATTACTTTCATAATCTTCCTAATGAACTAAACAAATTATATAATTCCCTGAGTGTGGACTGAGCAAAGGGGTAAAGAGGAGGAAAAAAGGGAAAGGAGAGGATCTTGCTTTGAAGGAGCATTAGGTTTCCACTTAATACTCTAGAGTAGAATCTGCTAAACTTCTCCTTCCTGGAATAAAAGGAATTTCTTATGATCATCTTCTGTTTTCTCTGAAATTATGCTGGATTTAAAATACTTAAGAGAGGAAATGTTCAAAGAAAAGTTTCTTAAGCCTTTAGATATTTCCATGCCTATTTACAAACAATTTGTTCTCCTCCATCAGAAAAAGTTTTCTTTTACTAAGATTAGTATTTACATGAAATTAATTTGTCCATTGCAATTTGGACATCAAGTGCTTACATTTAATTTATAAGTTTCCATATGGCAAATTCTTGACTACAGTTACAGGAAAATTTATTTCTGCCAATGAATGTGAACTCATTCTGATATTCTAAATATGGAACTATAGAATTCTCATATTTCTCTAGAAAAAAAAAGGTAGACTTTATGGCCCATGTGTAAAGCTCTGCCTAACTCTGAATGAATACTATAGTCTTTAAATGTTGTTACGACTTGACTGAACTTATATTTGTCATACATATTAAATTCATTCAAATATGCATACAGTATAATTATTACATATAGGTATCTGTGTAACAATTTACATAGTAAAACATTAAAAAATATAGTTTCTAAGATGATCAAAAAGCAATTAAGGAAACAATCTCTGAATGTGCAATTAAGTGATAACTTAATTTTTAGCAAATACTCTAATGGCTAGATGACAAGGGACATTCTGTCACTTTTTAGTAAACTAAATTTTACACTATTTGCTTTTATACCTAAAAATATGTGAGTAAGGAAAGAAGAACATTTTGGACCTATCTCTTTGCAAAACTTAAAAAGCTATTTAATTATCAAAAAATGGAAGAACAGTATTATTCTGAGTGAAAGATTCATTTCAAATTACTAAGGAACTTAGAAGTCTAATACTTAGCTCCTCTAAGAAAATAAAAGGAAGTCTATAATATAAGAATCATGAGTATAAAAAAATTCAACTTTTTAAAATGTATTTTAATAATCCCTGGGTAGATAAAATATGTGTAAATTCTTTAAAGTCAGAGGAGAAGGATATCTTTTTCCCCCCTATCTTAAATCACTCTGGGGGAAAAGTCACACTAGGGTTCTTTTATGCAATGAGGTATTATAAAATCATACCTTTACTTTCTAAAAATCTTCTCCCTAATTTTTCTCAATTAGATTAAGGCAGTTTTATGCAAATCAGTGATCTACATCAATAAAGTTTCCTGAATTCTTCTATAAATTGATATTCTGTATCTTTTACCCACATTCTCTTCCTCCATTACCTCATGTAATATCCCAGAAGCTACAGTTCCTATAAAGTGACTGCCTGTGGTAAATAAACTTTACATACAGCTGGTTTTTAAAAATCAGAAATACAGCAAGCAAAGAAATCATCCTCACCTCGTTTAAAAGAAAACAGAGAAACCCTCAGGAAAACAGAAGTGCCCCAAGTTCATGTGAGTCAGCAAGGAGTTGAGAGCTATTAAGAATGATCCTCTTGAAAAGAAAGAAGTCTTCTTAGACACCCACATGTATATTTAGATTAGATTGGCAGTTTAAATGACAGCAAACACATGGTCATGACTTCCCGTTGCTCATTCACCCAACACACAGACACACACACAGACACACAGACACAGACACACAGACACAGACACAGACAGACACAGACACACACACACACACACACACATACACACACACATCAGAAGCAAACATCCACCTTAAACTGTTTTAGAAACTAGTTTCAACCATCTGATACTACCGTATGTGTGGTAAACATACATTCTGCTAGAGATCAGATGTCAACACTTAACTGCTTTCCATACTTACCCAGATCTTGAATCACATTGTTTTAGTATTCCAAAGAATTTCTCTAAATAAGGTTGACTAATTGACTGGAATGAACTCCCTGCTCTCATCTACAGAGTTTTATACAAAAATAAAAGATTTTTAAAAAGTTATATAAAATTTCTAATATCTATTTATCTTAAGAGTTTGAACTTTTAGAACTACCAGCACACACTCCCATTCCATAAACAGGGCAAGATACCACATTTTATATGCAAATAAAGAGTGATTAAGTTAAAAGAGGAAGATGCCAAACATGAACACCAAGCCCCTATTAGTAACCAGTGTTCAAGGAATAATTTCCAAGAAATAAGAACAGAAAAGCCCCATTTTCAGTATCTACTAACTGTACTTCCAACACTGTTGTGCTGTTAAATATATATTTAAATATATATTGCATTGCATATGTACTAAAATGAGTCAGAGAGATGCAGGAAGTCAAATGCAATTACTTGTTGTGATAGATAGATAGACATTTTATAAAAAATGGCAAGCAATTTAAAAATAATTACATTTTACTTATGACATGAATTTTGTATTTTAATTGTCAGATACTTTGTAAACTCATGATTAATATGAGTGAAAAGAGTATGAAAATATGCAGACTCAGGACTCAGGTTCTGGAAACATCAAGCCTAGCCTGAATCTTGATTCCAGCACTCTCTAGCTATGTGGTCCCAACAAAGCAAGCCATATGTCTCCAGGTCTTGGCGTCTTCATCTCTAAAGAAGTGGAATGAAAGGTACTAATTTATATAATTAGTATGAGGATGTAGACAGTTCAAGTAAAACAGTTAATACAGACCATGGAATAAGTGATAACTAAATTATTAAAAATAATTAGCTACTACATGTGAAAGTAAAATAAAAAGAAAAACCTTAATATGAATCCACTTGGCTTGTTCACCCTCTCCCTCCATGATCCTCTTCTCTGTATTTCAAGAAATTTCACTTCAATAAACAAAGCAATCTCCTTTGGATGGATCCAAAACTTATTTTTCCTCACACAGCCTCTCATACCAGGAAGCTGATAAAACATTCATATCAATTTCTGATACATAAGATATTTGAAAAGGATTTCTATACAGACAGAATTAAACAAAGAGAAGAATTTTTAAAATGACAGTTCATCTAAGTATAGATCATATATGAACAAGAATTGTCTGGTTAGATGATAATTGAGAATTCACAGAAAAAAAGAAAGTGAAATTCATGTAGGGCTTGAAAGCTTTTCCTCTATAAAAAATGTGGGTACCAAGAATCTCAAGAAAAAGATCCATGTAAAGAAAACACAAAGTATGATATAATTCTTGACATGTCATCTCAATTTTGTAGACACATACACTTCTGTCTCATGTTAACTGGTCTTGGTAGTAAAAACACCAAAACAGATGGATGCTGATGGCTTAATGGCAGAAGTATTTGTTCTGTGGTCTTCTGCTACTTTTAAAAGTATGACAAAGGAATTCAGCATAGGGGGAAATCTCAAACTCATTAACATT
The DNA here is from genome assembly GCA_004024945.1 of Uropsilus gracilis. NCBI lineage: Eukaryota > Metazoa > Chordata > Mammalia > Eulipotyphla > Talpidae > Uropsilus > Uropsilus gracilis. Next base: position 52,705 of record PVHY01002949.1, on the reverse strand, counting down.
GTCTGACAAATATGATTTTTAAATGGCCTTTCTTAAATAAATTTCTGCCCATGTGGTATCATCAATGTCAAGTAATTCCCTTTTTTTCTTTAAAATTCACAATCACTCTATGCAGTTTCTATACTCCCAGTAAGTGATTTTATTATATACTGAAGTAAATTTAATGTAGTTGAGAAATAAGATTATTTCCAATGTGAATGTTATCCAAAAAATTGTTTTAAATGTTCATCTGGACCAATCATTAAAACTTAATATAACCTAACACAATTATCACCAATGGGATGCAGGTGCTGGGTAATTATATTAGTATCAACACTACAGGCAAATTAAGATTTCTTCCCATGTGATGGAGTTCTGATAAATATCAATTCGTTGGTTTACTGAATCCTGAGATCAAAAGGCCCTGCATATGGCACTAATAAATCAAATAGAGTCATCAAATCTACAGTCTGTTTTCTTTGGCTAAAACTGCAAAGTTTTACTTACAGAACCTTATCTACTCCTAAAAATTGTCTGCCAAACCAAATTTAGCTCACCAAGAGTACAGAAAATATAGTACTCCCCAGCTGCACCCTCCTGGGGCTTTTGAAGTTGAGGGATACTATTGTGTGGTGGTCTGCAGTGTCTGGTCACTCCTCTCCCTTGCTTCAGAGGTCTCAGGATCAACTACAAACATATCTAGAAAGTAAAAAGTAACCCCTAGATTCAGACTAGTAAGTTACAAAATATTTTTCTATTAATTTAACTTAAAATGCCTAAAAGTACTTGATAAAAACCTTTACATGCACCAAAAATATTAATCCACAACTTTCTCCTCGCTTTCCTTAAATATCAGTGAGAATTCTCGATGTTGCTAATTTTACTCAGAATTTTTTTACTTAATTAATCGCTTTATGGTAAACTGATCCTATGGTAAATTGAGCTTAGTGTGACTACAGTTTTATCTGAAGAAAGGGGTTAGAGAAAGATGATATATACAGGTGAAAATTCATGAAAAATTTCACCATCTTTCAGTTCTTTTTTCTAAAGAACATATTCTGATGACTGAACCATTCTATACTATATTCAATCTTAAAGGAGATGTGCAAATGCGTGATGGATTATGTTGTATTCTCTTTTCTTCCTTATTAAACTATACTTTGCTTAAAATTTTTCCTTACAATAATTGTGCTTTACATGCATAAATAGAAATAACAAAATGTATTGCCTTAACTCAATTGAGACCATTTTAAAGTAGTAAAGAATACTCCATTTCTAAAGAGAATCAAGAAACTATAAAATTTGTCCTGAGAAGTTGACATCTCAGCTAAGAAATTTTACCCCATGTTTCTCAAGGTTGGTACTACTGATATTTTGGACTGCACAATTCTTTGTTGTGGAGCCTGTCCTGTGCACTGCAGGCTATTTGGTAGCATCTGTTGCTTCTGCTATCACACATGAAATGGCATTTCTCAATTCCACTCTTATCCCAACATATACACACATGCAGTTCATGACAATTAAAAATGTTTCCAGACAGTGTTAATCCATGGATTGCGAGAATAAAAAAAAAGATTCAGATTTAGAACCACTACCCTAGGCTAATGTTTCCTGTAGAGTTTCATATAATCATATACCACTAATTGGCACAATTCATTTTTATAAACTTCTAATTCTGACATAATAATTTCAATGGCCTTTCTCTACTATTAAAGTAAAGATGCATTTTTGAGCATACTAGAGTTGCTGTCTTCTGAGATAGCTGCCGTCCAAACTCTCCCTCTAACAATCTGGCCTGTTATTCTATCTCAGGTAGGCTACCAATGCAGTTCCTAAGACTGCAATCAATTTTCCATTTGCAGTTGGCACTGCCTTTACTGTATTACATATACAGAACAAGCACAGAGCATGCCATTGGGTGAACAGTCTGAAATGCACCATGTGAAGACAAACACTTTATATGTTATCTGAAATAAGAGTTTGTGATTATAATCAGTGAATACAAGCATGGCATTATCAGTCAGTTTATATTTAGAGAAAGTCTGCTCTGTGCCTGAAGTAACACAAACCAATGTTTGAGGTTTCCAAGACACAATATGTCAAAGAGTAAGGAGAAAGATCATTCAAATACCTCTCTGGTCAGTACCGCACTTCTGTGGAAGCCAATAAACCCAAAGACTGAACAAATTAATCTCGGAAATTTGCTTGGCTTTCTTCTTCTAGGCTATCACTTTGCTAAAGAAAGATCAAGAAGGCGCTGGTCTGGTTCCTGTCATCAAGATTTGTTTGGAGGCCCAATTGCAGGAGTAATGAACCTTAGGGGAGTGGACAAAGCCTATTAATAGAGCTTTCAGCTGCCATAGACATCACTGGAGGTGACAGACCCCATTCCATGGATTCCCCAAGCTTCTATTCTAAAGATGTGCTGGAATAGATGATGACAGGGGACTATATGACCACAATGAATATTCCATACCCCAGAGAATTCACAGTAAGAAATGCCAACTACTTTATATGGTTACTAGAATTGGCTACTCTGCATCTCTGGTGACAGCCGCACTATAATCTGGATATATATTATTTATATATATATATATGTATGATAAGAAACTATTCTGTACTGCATCTAAAAAATTCTATGTCAACTAATGCTCTAATGCTGTTTTGCCCTGATGCCATTACTCTCCAACAAACACATTGCTTTTATGTCCTTAATTATTATTACTTTTATATCTTTTTCACCACAAATAATCTACTCTTCTATTTATTGCTCTATGTATGAGTTATCTAAATACTTGCACTAGCTACTTTCTCTAGAGGCATGTTTCTCCATGTAAACAAATGACTAGGTTGTGATGCAATAAAACTTTATTTACAAAAACAAGCTAGCATGCCAGATTTGTTAATCCCTATCCTATGAGTGCTTAGCATTACTTCATGCTTACCATATTTTAAACCAAATTTCTCTGATACAATTTAGTATGTTATTTCTGTTGGTCTATTCCTGTTTATATAAATACTTTGCTTTTTTGAGAAAAAAAAGATTTAATGACCTCATTCACTAGTTATGTGGTTTTCAGCTTCTTTAAGAAACTCCATCCTATGGCAACTGAACAGTGTTATCCATGAAAGAGCAATGTTCTGACCTTGTCCAAGTTTCTCAGAGTCACTCTGGAAGACATAACTGTGATATATTGTTCTAAAGAGTGAGTTTTCATGCCAATTATATTGTTGAATGTATACAAATAAAAGCCTCGTCAATAAAATAAAGTACTCTTTACCAGATAAACAGTTTCTCTGACACAGGAACACCTTGGAAAAAGCAGTTGGAAAAAAGTTACAAACTCAGAATTCCAAAGCCACTGAAACCTTGCAGGAAGGCTATCCAAAGGTCACCCATTTAGTCAGAGTAATTCATTAATTGAATAAAAGATTCAAATATTTTAAATGGATAGGTTTTAGATATATAAAAGTAGAAATTTCTGTGAACAGAAATGTAGCTCTGGGTTGCTGGAAGTGGGGGCTAGGGTTGTAGTGTCACAGTTGTTCAAAGTAATAACTAACCAAGTAAAATAAATGTGTGTTTTAAGCTCAAATTAACATTTTTGAAGATCAGTGCTTTGATTTTCATCGAGGAAAAAATTCCCACATTGGAATCTTTAACCAGACTGATTCTTGTGTAACTCTCAAAACTAAAAGGTAAATTAAGTACTGATGAGTTAGAAAATTTGTGCTTGTTTGCTTCTTTCTAATACTTAATCTAATCAACAACAAAACCACAGTTTGCTGAAAAGCAAAGCCACATTGTGGAAGAAGATGGTAGAATCTGTCTCTTCTGGAAAAAAAGAAAGAAAGAAAAAGGAAACAGTGCTTCCTCCAAAGAATTTTTTTTAAATAGCAGTTATAATAAGGTAATTGTCAAAAACAAACTGCAAAATTAAAAAATTTCTACATGTTCCTAGAGAATTGCGTAACTATAAAAGCAAACCCTATGACAAGAAAAATTTGGGATGGAGCATACAGTTCATCCCATTTTTCATACTAAGGATAACTTAATTATTGATTAATGGGACTTCCCACTAGAGAAAAAAATGAACTGTCTCCTTCAACACTTATCAAAATTTTCCAAATCTTCTCAAGATTCTCAGAGTTAAGGAGAAAGAGAAAAATCATACCACCACACCAAGAATGTCAGGGACTAGAAATAGTGCTAGGATCAGGTGGTTTCATCAACAGTACATTATATAAAAACTATACTGATTCCACAAAGAAAATTTACATCAAACTGTTCACAGTAGAAATATTCATAATAGCCCAAAGGCAAAAGCAACACAAATTCCATAAACTGATGAGCAGATAAGCAAAATGTAGTATACATCAACACAATGGAACATTACTTAGTCCTGAAAAAGAAATAACATTTTAATATACAATACAGAATGAACAAATCTTGAAAACACACTAAGTGAAAAAGCCAAACTCAAGAAACCATATACTATATGATTCCACTGATACTAATTGTTCAGAATAGACAAATCAGTAGAGATAGAAGCATGCTAGCCTATGGCTAGGGAGTGATGAAAGAACTGGGTGGTGAAAGTTAAATGTTACAAGGGTTCTCAAATTGATAGTGGCTATGATTGCATAACTTTGAACATATGAAAAAACACTGATTTCTATGACAAATTGCATGGTATGTGAATTGTATCTCAGTAAAGTTGTTTTTAGAACATTCTACTGGATATAGAATGACAATTGTTCATTCATTTTTCCTTTTTCTTACCCTGTCCAGTAAGACAAATTGATTCAATTGCTATGTTTTCAAAGATTAAAATTTAATTAAGCTATACATACTTTGGGGACATTTAGCCCATCATATTATGATGAAAGTTCCTAAAATGGAAATGTTATGAGAATCAACCTAGAAAATTTAATGGCGAGTTTGGTAGTAACTTTTCCAAGGAACTGCAGATAAAATGTGAAACATTAGCCAAAGAAAATAGTAGTTGATTTGATAGTGTTACATTAAGAAAGATATAAATTAGAAAAATATGTTGAGCTATTTGGAGGTAAAAGGTGGTAAATTTAAATAGAGAACCAAAAATTAAGTTATAATTTTTCCCAAAAATTTTAAATATAGAGATGACATTGAAAACAAAACTTAAAACCTGTCACAAAGACTAAGATCTACTTACTGTGAAGAAAAAGTAGCATTAGGTAAAGTGGAAACAGAGATATAAGTAAACAAAGATCAGATATAAGAATTGATTCCAAAACAATTATAAATTCCCTTGTATAAAACATCAGCAAATTTTCTTCATACCAAGATTGTGTCTTATTGACTTGTTCTGTGTCTCTTAAGTATCTAGACATGTATCAGCATACTGGGAAAACAATGCTGGACAACCCAGATATGATCCCTGACCCAGAGGATCCAGCTTATGATTCAATGTTTTTGAAGCTTTTTGTTTCAAATATTTGAAAAATTCTAGCATATTGGTTGCCAGTGTCCAAACATGTAGACAAAATATTTCCGAAGTACTGACCTAACATGGGAAAATTCACGTTTCTTTTTTAAAAACAAAGTGAAAAAAAGAATACAAGTTAGGAAAATAATTTCTTTCCTACAGTAGCAAAACAAATGAGATATTCCATAGGTTACACTGAGATGGAACTTCCATGCAAGGCAATACACAAACCTAGATGTACAGGTCAATTCATTTTACATAGGCATGCGGTCATGTACTACTACATGTACTACTGCCAGATGAAGATCTTTCCCAGGAGACAACTCAGAGAACAATTTGCTAGGTGGTAATAGTGGATTACTTGCTTGGTCTAGCAACTCTCCTAGATAACAGGCTAGAAGGTTTTGTAAGAGGCAAGTCAACTATTATTGGTCAATCACTTTGTAGAAATAAAATCACACTTAGATGAGTGATCATCTCTGCATAGAACATCATAGCTAATTTATCAAAATGGAAAAGCAGAGGGAAGAATAAAAGGAAGTAAAACAATTTACAGCTGATACTACCAATGTAAGTGGGAAACAAGGGAGATTTCATGTGGAAGAAACTATGTTGTTTCTCCCCATATTTACTTCACAGGTAGAATAGACAAAATGAGGGAACTGCTACTATAAGGCATGGAATAAAAAAAACATCAAATTAGATATAAGAAGTAAGAGTAACCCACCAGCAAGCAGTCATGCTGGCCATGCCCAGGGACCTGGGCCTTTGGGACCCCTTTCCCAGTGGGAAGCAAAGGTGGTGAGGAACCCTGGGTAGGACTCCCGCTTCAGAGAGCTGAGTTGGAGGGATCCTGGGTGGGGTCTTAGCCTCACCCACCAGCAGGTGGTTGCACAGAGCAGCCATCTGCCAGCCTGGAGAGCCACAGCAAGGTCTGGCCCAGCCCCCACCTCAACGGAGCCTGGAACAGTGTACCTACCTGACCTTCTGGGCCCCATTTCCATGCCAGGAGGTACTGGTGCATCAGGGATTGGGGGGGGGGGTGTGTGTGGAGAGGTGTAAGATGTTCCTTCCATTTCAGTCTCACTCCAGCTAGTCTTTAGGAGGAAGAGCACAAATAATACAAACACTGTCACAGAATGGGTGAGAGACCTGGTAAACGTCCAGTCCACACATCTGAGCAGGATACAAGAGATGGAATATCGAGAGAACTGGTACATGCAGGACTGGAAAAACAACTACAGAAACAAGATGTGAGTCACTGACTCACCAGGACTGGAAGAGCCAAAATCTCATTTCTGATTCACCATCTAAGAGAGCAGGGCGCCCCCTCCCCATTCCACAGGAGAGGAAGATCACAGATTTGGGACATCAGCCCCACAATAAAGCTGCCAACTGAGGCAGAGGAGATGACCTACAATGGCCATTCACAGATACCTGTATTCACAGAGAAACTTCTTCACCGACACTGACTGGGGGTGAAGTCCCCTAAACCAGACACCAGAACTATAAGGTAAAGAAGCAGCAAAACAACAGAGAGAAGAGCGTGGAGAAGACAGCCAGCAACTAGAAAACATGGACAGACCACAACTAAATAGAGACTGGTTGCCCAACACAAGGTTAAGACTAAAAACCTACCAGCACAGTTCACCTTGTTCCAAGAACACAGTCCCTCACCTAGTGAAAGGACACTGCCACAGGGAAGAAAGAGACCAATGAACTTAAAACAGATTAAGGGACAACCTAGAGAGAGGGGTCTGAGTGAAAAGAGAGGGTGTTAGTGGTAGGGGGAGGTATCCCAATTATCATTTACTGAGGTTGTGATTTAAAGAATAAAATAAATAATAAAATTTTTTGAAAAGTAAGACCAGTTGGATCAAAGCAACATAAGACACATGGAATAGCCATCACATTCCAACTGTACATATAGCTGATTACTTATTTAGCATTGTATAAGAAAATACGCCAATGTAGGAAAAGGACTTGATATTTATCTGTTCTACGATTGTTTTCCACATGTAATTATATACTGTTGCATGTAAGTATTATTTCCACAAGCTACTTGCACTGTTTTCCTAAAACAAGGTAGGATAAAAGATAAAATTCTTGTGATCCAAAAGTGAAGTTATCAGAGGAAGAAAAGTATGCAATAGGTATCTAATGAACAACTAAAAAATATACAAATTTGCAAAAGTCAAGATTTCACTATCTATCTATGCTTATATGTTTTATATTCTACTTTATTTTATTCTCCTACTTTGATGCACAATAGCACAGGTGCTGCAAGACTCTTAACACAGAAAACTACTTGGAATTCAATAGGTGATCCAAAGATGGGCATAGCCACAGCTACTTCAAACGATCAGTGTACCATGTGGGTTAAGAAGGAATGTCACAGGATAAATAATGTCCAACCTGCTCACTCTTTGTCTCTCCCAACTGCTTTATTCTGCCTCAGCTCTCTGAGTTGCTAAGAAGTCAGACCCTGTTGATCAGAACACTTTGAGCAATATCCAAGAACATGATTTCAAAAAGTAAAGATAATCACAGGGAAGATGTTGTTTTCCAGTTTGCTCCCTTAAACCAAGCAGGGTGGGGTTCCAGCTCCTTTGGGATTCAGGGATAGTCCTCTAAGGACCACACCTTTATTTTGTCAACATCTTTAAACTGTGGCACCAAACACAAGACCTAGATGCAGTCTCATGGGAGCAGAAAAGAACACATTGTAATTTTCCATGACCAATGTACCATTTTTCTGTTAACACCATTTCAGATTAGAATAGCTCATTTAATACTGACAAGCTATTAAAATCTCCAAGATCATTTCCTCCCATTAAAAATCTCTCTATAAGGTCAATCCTTCTTTCCTTTGCTACTTGACCTCAAGCAAAGGAATCTATACTTTCTTTTTTTTTAATTTCATTTCTTGTGGTTAGGCATGCATTTCTATTGATAAGAAATTTTAATCATAATACTGTGATTATGGTGGCCAGCACACATACTTCCCATAACTTAATGAAACTCATTTTATAACTAACAGTCAAATTGGAAAAGGGAAAACTCTGGAAGAGATCCCTTTACAAATTCTTTGTATTATTCAGCCAATAAAATTCATTTACTTCAGGAATCAATCCCCTCCACCTTATCCTACTGTTAGCTATAATAAAAAGATGAGCTGGGTGTGGTAGCATGTGCCTGTAACCCCAGCTACTTGGGAGGCTGAGGCTAGGAATCACTTGAATCTGCAGGTTCAGGACTACCCCGGGCAACATAGTGAGACCTACTCTATTTAAAAAAAAAAAAAAAAGATGAAATCTTGCCATTTGTGACAACATGGCTGGACCTTGAGGGTGTTACACTAAGCGTGTAAGTCAAAAAGAGAAAGACATTGTATGGTTTTACTTGTAGGATATAAAAGAAACAAGAGAACAACTAAACCAAACAAAAACAAACCCTTAGATTCTGACAATAGAATGCTGGTTACTGGAGAGGAAGAGAGTAGGGGAGAATAGTGGAACAAGCAAAGAAGATTGTTTGAATGATGGTGGCTGGTAATAGACCTTCACTGGTGGGTGCAGTATAGTGTATGCATCTGTTAAGCTGTGAAGCTGTGTTACTGAAATTGACACAGTGTTGTAGACCTACAATTATCAAAAACAAAAACAAAAAAGACTTATGAACTACTGCATTCTCTAGTTGATGTTATAATGAGGAAATTGGGTTAGGTGTAATAAACCATATGAATTTATCACCAGCCATAGTCTTTCTCAAATGGTCTTTAAATGCATACTTCAACTCTACAGTTTGTTAGGAAATAATATGGGACTAAACAATTCGCAGTTTCTAGAATTAGGATTTGTGAAGATTACTCACAGAAGGTTGAGCTTACTTTATCACTGTATTTAATCACTGCATTTCTAAAGCTAACTATTCATACTACTCATCATAACACTGTCCTTAGTAGTAATATTATATTATCTTCAGTAGACTTGCTATAAAGTTTTTTCCTTCAATTTCATAACATAATTAAATGGAGGTCTGAATTTTCATGTTACTTGCTAAGAAAAGGCAAGACTGTAAATATATAAGTGGTTCTTTATCCCAACAGTTACACCTGATAGAGCTACTTTCAGTTGCCTGTCAAATACTAATGCGAGAAAAGTCATTATCAGTCCTCATTAGTCATGCCTTTTTAGAAAACTACAAATCAATTAAAAGAAATATGTACATATGCTTTAAGACCACAGAAAATTAAAAATTAAAGTAATGAGAAAAAGTGATAATCTAACTTGAACTATACTTATAACTGACATTATTGATTTTTACACATATATAATAAATTGATTCTGATTATTTGGTGCTTTCCTTGACAGCATTTCAACATTGATTAATAAGAATTATCATCCTTGCAAAGTTTCATATCTAAATAGATTTATAGTTATTTTAATTATCCTTTACAACAACTCTATCAAATCACTCAGTGCCACCATGCTTGCTTCTTTCCAGATGAGGAAAATGACTCATACATAGTTTATAGAATTCACCAGTACAACACAGCATGGAGCTGGCTGGATGCCTAAGAGACGGCTAGCTGCTAGCAGCAGGATGAAAAACAGGAATCCACCCTCTCCCCACAAAAAAGAGGGGTGGGGGGGTAATATTCAGAGTCAGAATCAAGCCTTCAGGTATCTGCCATTGTGGGGGTAGCAAGTCAGTATTTTGTGTCCACCTGAACACAAAATATGGCTGCGAAGCAAGACAATATGTGACCAGGTTTAAGAAATGCAGTGATGGTTTCCCCGACCAAATGCCTAGATTTGATTCTGAGTTAGAGAATTAACAGTTCAAGACTACTACAAAGCCTTAGTCAGGAGTGGGTAAGGAGGGAAACTGAATGGTGATGATTCAATGCACGGAATCAACAATCTTGGGGTCCACAAAAGAAGATGCCAGCTCCCTGTCTGGTGCATAGCTCAACCCCCTGAGAGAATGAATGGCTCTACTTCAGGATCTGCAACTCCATAGAGTTATTTCCTAAGGGAATCCTTGACTGAGGATTGTTTTATTCACAAAATGTTAGAAACAGTGCTATACGATATACTTATAGTAAAGAAGGGAGGTGTGTTTCATTTCCTTGTCAGAGAAGACAAGAAGGAAGAAAAAAAAATCTCAGGTAGAGAAATAAGACTTCCAGAGAAAAATTGATTCAAAGTCCCAACCTGTTTTAACATTTTTAATGGACCTGTGAAAAGATGTTCTGATGATTTTGTTTCCCCTGGGACAGGGAGCTTCCATCCAAGGTGACCTATGTGACAGAAAGGGCAGGTGAAAGGAAGGGCCCTGGCAGAGTACTGAAAGGCCATAATCTCCCCAGGCTCATTGGTAACCACCTGTGAAGCTAATAGTTGGAGGAACAACCCAGAGAGTCTCCCAAGGCAACAGATGGATCAAATGAATTAGTCACTGCCCTTCCCAGGATGCTGAGCATAAAATACTTTGGAGGGAAGATGGTTAAGCAGTGCATCCTGCTGAAAGAAACCTGACATCTGCTTAATCTTCTCCCTCGGACTCCAAATCCATACTGGATATTTCAAATGGATAACAACTTGAAAGCTCCGTGTGGACTTCTCTTTCATTATTATTATTTCAAATGCTAAATGTTATCTACTTAAGGATCTTACCTTGGCTCCATGCCCTGGCAGAAGGCAAGAATTTTCTGCTAATAAGGGCCTGGGGGCTTTACAAGACCACAGGAGTTTTCAAAAATATTCCTACATATTCATAATAGTCAAATTAATAGATCTGATGCCAGATGTAAAGTAGTATTTTATGGGTAGCTTTAAAAGGTAGTAATGGGGTAACTTTTAAAGCTACTTTAAAATGTGCAACTATGAATCTAATGCAAATCTGTGTTCCTTTTTGATCTTGACTGTGTGTTGATGATTCTGTAATGAATTAATCAGAAAAGATTTAGCATCTTTCTCCCCTGGAAATATATTTGGCATTCAGAAAAGAAATTGGGTTAAACAACTTTTAAGTGTCCTGTCTGTAACAATTAAAAGCTTTTCCTTGGACTTGCTGACATGGTTCACAACCACATACAATGCAAGCAAAATAAATCTTTCCTTTGTGGAACACTGTGTGCATTCAGATATATTAAAACACACTAGCCAAGTCTGCATTATTCTAGACTCTAGGCCCTGAAAGCACTGTCAGAAGTGGTGAAACTTAAGTAAAACCAAGTAAATAAGGTAAGGAAAAAAAAAAAAAAAAAACATGAGAAACTATACTTCAGGATCTCTGACTCTGATGGTCAGTACAAAGAGAGGTTTATTATCTGTGAAAGCAGGGTTCTCATCTTTAAAATTCACAGTCCTAATGAGGAGAAAAGATGCAGCATACTGGGCAAAAACTAGGCAGCAAAAATGAACAAAGAACCCATAATGGCAACTTCTCATCCGAGCCAAATAAATCTAATGACTAGAAAAATTAAATGTTTAGTATAGACTATGTTTTCAGTCTGTTATTTTAAGATAAAGTCATCTACCCAACATCTTTAGAGCAGCACTGAAAATTCTAGTTGTCTTTTTATACATAATCCCAACAATACATGATAAGGACATTGCCAGGATACTCATAATTTTTTTAAGGGGTAGGGGAAGAACTGGTTTAGAAATCCTCAGATTCTACTAATATTTACAAATTACCAACTAAGTGAAAGGTATTGTTTGGTTTTCATTCGAGTCACACAACATTTGGGGATGTACTATTTACATACAAGATTATGAAATTAAAACTAAAGATGTGAGTATTTTCCCCAGATCACAAAACTAGTACAACTGTCAGACCTGTAGCCTTTTTCCAGGCCTCGAGACCTTCTAGAATACCTTTTTCACTTGGATCATACAAATACATGGGTCTATGCTCTACACAAAATGATAGTTAAACTGCTTTCCCAAGGCCAACACACTATGGTTATAAACAGATCCCTATGTCCAGAGTGCATTTATATGAATATATAAACACCGAAAGGAAATGCTGGTGGGTGTAGACACTGACAAAGTTAACCAACCCTATAAACTCAACTGGAGAGATATGAATAAGATGCTTGCTGATAAAAAAGGAGAAAAGAAAGCCAAGAGACTGCTGTTGCAGAAGTAAGCCTCTTCCTGCCTCAAAGATTAAGGGAAATAAATACTAAAATTATGGATGAAGTGCAGTCAAGATTTTGGGTTAGGCCAGTTGGAAGAGTCTAGAAATAGTGTAAAGTAAGTACATTATACAAAGTGCTTACATACTTTGTTTAACTTCAAAATTTAAACACTAATCAATCGTTTGATGTAGGATTAAGGAGGTATCTTTGGCTGAAGTCTGAAAAATCTTCCTAACACAAACCACACTCAGTACATTTTGATCGTCATCTCCGAGACAGAAATCAGAGACCTCACACATTCTTGTAACTTTTCTGTTGGTGTTTTATACCTAATTTGAGAGCAATTATTTTTCCAAGGAGTCTCCTTTAGCTTTCAAATTAGTTTTCATAGAAACAAGTATTTTTTTTTCATGTATTACTGGTTATATGATTTTGAATTAACTAAAGTACTTACAAGTAGAACTGACATATATGTTTGGAAACAATTACACTGATATTTTAGAGAATGAACCATTCAAGCTGAAGGAGCAGAAAGGTATGGTATAGAGAATACCCACCAGTGATGGGCCATAGACGGTATATTAGTATATTTCACAAGGGAATGGTGAGCATTACTATCAGCACAGACCTATTCTTTATACTTCTTTTGGTTGCAGAACCTGTAGGGCCTCATCAGGGCTGGGTCAAAGGTCAAATGTTCAGAATCCACTAGCATGTAAATCCCAACTTAGGGGATTCCCAGACCTGAAGACAGGAGGGAATCCATCAATTCATATTTACATATGTTTTAGGACATCTTATTAAGGCTTCAAAGTACATATGCTGGGGTGATACTTTTTTTTTTTTTTTTAGGATAAGACAAGATTGTTGTGATAAAACTTTCCTTTCCAAAATGATGGCTGTTGTCTTCAGTTCATTCTTTTGCTTTAATAGAGCTGATCTCTCACAGTGAAAAGTCAACTGGGCTATAATTTTGGTTTTATGGTATAGTCATGATTCTTTTAAAGCCACCCTTAGAAAAGCTAACAGACTCCAATAAGTATAATTAAATACATATTTGAGAACTAAGATGTTAATTCTGTAGGGTAGCTAAGTGTATCCTTCATGCCTTGTTTCTCTTAGCCTGTTATTGTTCAGTATAACTTTTGCCATACCATACTTCTCCCTGTGCTTAAAAACTAAAATCTTTTGTATGTTTTCACCTATCCTTCTCCATATGCAATAAGTATTTAATTGCACACTTGCACATACTCAAATATGATGACTTAATAAGTATTTAACAACTAAACTAAGGTTATCAATGTATAGCTAATCTGTTATGGCAATTATGCAACCAGAGGAAACAGAAGAGGGGGAAATTGTTCCTGTGATAGTGTATACAAGTGATATTTTATCTGTTCCAATAATTTCAAGAGCACATATAAACATTAAAAGGAATATAATCATATTTCATGATTACAAAGACAAAAAAGGCAAGGTGGCCGTGTAACTTGCATGTTATCATGCTCCTGCACAGTCCCTATAGGAAACGGGGAAGCAGAAATTTCTTTCACTTCAACATCCTGTTATTGAAATTTCTCTGAAAACTATTTGCTTTTTTAAAATACAGAAGCAAATATTTTGGGATTTTAGACTATCATCTCTCTGCTGTCTCAATAAAAGATTAATTTGTGGTTCTTACCTCCCTTTGCCATTTTTGTAAAAACTAAAAGTAAATTTATGACATTTTGATTCTATTGGAAATTTTCCCAGGGGCTAGATATTTGATGAGATTCTTTTCATGTTAGAATCAGTTAAAAAAAAAATCTTGGATTGCTTTATGGGAGTTTTCAAGAGCTCTACACTCACTGGCTAATCTGTGTGCTCCAACTCAAAAGCAAGCACTGGGAGGCAGGTAAAGACAACCCAGTTTGCTTCCTTTGGTCTTCCACTTCCCATGACTTTGCCATAATGTTATTTGCCCAAAGACAGCTTATTCCTGAATATTATGTGTCTCTGAGAGGATAATGCTTGTTGTTAGAAGAGAGTCTTCTACTTGTGACTGTCTAGTCCTCATCTGTAAAGGAGGAGGGTCAAAACTCTTATTTCCAGAATATTCTTATATGTTCATAGTCAAGGAGCATCTATAAATGCAGAAATACATTAGAAGAAGTCTTACCTATAAATGCATAAGTACATATATTTAAATATTAAGATATCTTTGTCCTATTTAACTCATTTGCTGAGGGCTGATCAGGTAGAAGGAATCATGTAAAGAGTTGAAAAGTCAGATAACTAAGAGAGTGTCTACCTTCAAAACAGACCAATGATGATAAGAAAAACACTTCAATATATTAGAAGAACCAATATAACCAAATATAAAGCTGTTGGTGGAGGGAGCACAAATAAAAGAGGGATTAATTTAGACAGAACAGGCTATTTATAAGAGCTTCAAAGAAAAGGTAAACTTAACCAGGTCATAAAGGAACAAATATATTTCACTGGAGCATAAAATAACATAGAATTCCAAGAAATCAAAAATTGCTAAAAATTTTAGGGTGATTAAAGTATAAAGAGAGGAAATAAAAGAAGAGGATGGAAGACTAAGTTGAAGAGTCATAAAAATAATTATTTTCAGTTTCTGTAGTTGCTTAGTTGAAGTCATTCTGGTATATCCCCATCAAGTTTTACCACCATAAGCGCACCTACTAACTCATCCATATTTCACCACCATGAACAATTGTGCTTCCTTCCCTCTTTGTTCTTATTCCTCCCAAACCCCCCTCCCCTTTTTGCTTCAGTTTTATAGTCAGACATCAAGGGTTCATTTTTTTAAGCTTGCCTCTATATTTGACTATTAGTTTAGTTACTTTATATTATATATATTAGTGACACCATCTATATTTATTTTTTCCTTCTGACTTATTTTACTTAGCATTATCCTTTCAAGTTTCATTCTTATTGCTGCAAATAGCTTGAGTTGATTTCTTTTGACCACTTAGAAATATTTCATTGTATGTATACATCATATCTTCTTTGCATATCATATCTTCTTTACTTAAATGTCCTGGGACATTTAGGTAGTTTCCATTATTTAATTATAGCAATAGTGCTGCAGTAAACATGGTAATGCAAGTTCCTTTTCCTAATTAGTGTTAAAAATAATTTTTAAAACATTACTTTTGAAGGTTGCTGGGGGGGAACCCATTCTTTTGAAAACCGGTAAGTAATGAGACAAAATTCACAGTATGCTTTGCTTTTCCTATACAAGCTGTATACCTGGGTAAACAAAAGATAGAAATGGAAGTGTCTTTTTCTTTTAAGTGAATTCTAATAGATCAGTGATGGAATAAAAATGCCACCAATTGAAAACCCCTAATGAACTAATGCATTTAGTACTGAACATCAATCAAAAGAGAAACTTCACAAAAAGAGAAAACCTCACCCTACGGATGTCTTGACCCCAAAGCAAAAACTTAACCATAACTTTAATCAGGCCATGACTCTAACTTATAGAAAATAGCTGCAAAGATATTTTCTGTAAAACACAAACAGAAATTCTATGTGAAAAAAAAAAAAAAAGAATCTACAAGACAAAAGAGACTTAAAGGACATGCTTTTAATGACATGGACCTGAATTGAATCTTTACTGAAACAAACTGTGAAAACAAAATTTATGATTTTTTTTTTTTTTGAGGCTAAGTCTTGCTATTTTTGCCTGTGGAACCACAGGCTCATGTTGCCCATGGTACCATAGACTTGAGCAATTCCCAGCCTCAGCTTCCCAGGTAGCTGGGATTACAGGCACGCGCCATGACACCCAGTTATTTTGGGGGGACTAGGTCTCGCTGTTTTGCCCTGGGTAGGACTCTAATCAAGATCCCCAGACCTGGCTGTGACTCCATACAGGCATGCGCCACTGTGCCCGGCTCAATTTATGGCATTTTTATTCTATTGGAAATTTGCTCAGTGGCTTAGATATTGATGAAATTAAGAGTTATTAATTTATTCGATTGGGACTATATTTTAGTTGGGTTTCTTTAAGTCCTCATTAGATATTCATATAGAAAAATGTATGCATGAGATAATCTAATATCTTGGACCTTATTTTATTACAAATGATGGTGAAGGAACTGTAAAGCTACAGTTTAAACAGGACTGGTTCTCAGTTAATAACTACTAAAAGGAAGAGTGAACGATAAATGGTAGCTTACTGTACTATTTTGCATACTTATATATACTTTAAATTCTATAAAAGTAAAAAAGTAGTGCTAAAAATCTACTGTTTCATTCATATATTTGAGATTCTGAAATAATAAGCTTTACAAAAATGGTAATATTATTAAAGATGATATTTTGAAAATTACTCATAGGGCTATCTTATATTCTATTGCATTGTATTGTAGCTGCCTTATAGTGTATTGTATATTTGTTTCTAGAATTTGCCAGTGGGATCTATGAAAAGAAGTAGTCTCCAACCTCAGTTCAGCTGAGTGAAAAAAACCAATTCAAAAGTCAAGGAGCAGCAAAAGGAAATAAAGGACTGCAAATGCAGACATTTTAGGAATAAAAGCACAGTAACCACTGAAATGAGAATGGGGAAAAGAAACAATTTTAACAGTACCAATCACTACCTAAAATTATATTTTTCTTCCCACTGAAAAGTAATCTGTGGCCTATCCTAAATTATTATCTCCAGTGGCCATTAACACATAACAGCACCTCAGTATTTGTTGAAATAGTTTAACAATAATTTAATACTAACAAGATTTCCAACCTGGTTTAGTAGGTGAACTACATACTAAATGGCAAACATGAGCATGTGTTAAGGGGTGATGGATATGACTGAATCAGTTAAGGTCAATACTCAGTTGCGAGGAACAGGTATCTGAAAAAATAATTAAAAGATGGTTTTAGTTGTCTATCACTGAAAAGGAAATTCCATGTTATAACAGGATCAGTACAGAAGGTCTACAGTCTCCTCAGAAATCCAGTCACTTCTGCTCTTTGTGCTTTACTACTCTATGCTTCTCACAACATGGCTGCTGTAATACCATGATGACTGGAGCATCAGTCATCACATTCAAGTTCCAGGCAAGGAGGAGTTGGAGGAAAACAAAACAAAGCAAACAAAACAAAAATGATACACACCAGCCGGGTCAGATCTTTTTTAAGGGTCTTCACTATAATGTCCACCTAATAATTTCCAATTAAGTTTCACGAACCAGATCTACTCAAATGAGAGTATCTGCAAAGAAAACTGGAGAAATATTCTTGAACAACACTTTCCCAACAAAATCAAAATGTTATTAATAACAATAGAGAGTGACTATGAAATCAATAACTACCAGAACTGAAATGGATACTTAAACTGAGAATATGTTGTTCCTCTGGTGCTGACTAGAAGTTGGAGGTCAAATTGTTGGAAGTCAAAGAAGATGCGAGACATAAATTGGTAAGATGTGATTGTCATGGCCAAGATTTTATAATAGAAAAGGAGACTGGCAATGGCTAACTTAAAGGGGTAGAGGTAGGTCCGTTGGTAAAGGAGATCCTCAAAAAATGACTAGAGATCAGGGTCAGTATAATAGGGTAGAGGAATAGAACAGAAAAGCAAGTTCAAGGTGCCAGAAAGACCAAGTCAAGGTGGTTGGTATACTGGAATCTGGAAGGCACTGGTGATATTACCAATGGTAGTTCTAAAAACAGTCCCAAGAGCAAAAGCCAGACTACAAAAGGTTAAAAAAAATAGTAGCAGTGCTTTTAAGATGTCTGGCAGTGAAGGAAAGGGAATGAGATCTAAAAAATATCAGGGTAAATTGGAAAGTTGGTGGTGAGTGTATGTATAAGAGACCGGCTATTTGGGCTGATGGATGCCGCAGCATATTAGTAAAGAGAATAAGAAGGACAAAGGAAACAGGCAGATACAGAAGATGCTGGAGGCTAGGGGAAAGAAGGATTCAGATTAAGAATATCACCTTGTCAAAGTAAAGGTTGTATTTATATTGGAGGTTTTTAACACTCTTTGCATGTTTTATTAACTAAAGATGATAACTTTTGATTTGCAAGATACCTGAGTGTATTTTTTTCAGTTTGACTACAAATGTATCAAGCTATGGTTGTTTGGCTTGGTAATTTCCCATATACGATTAAGGATGACTGTGCTACAGTCTACTTAAATGTGAGTGAGGCATTTCAGGTGGGATTCTGTTGAGGACAGGAAATTATAAAGTCATTCATTCAAGAGAGGCACAGAATGAGATGTGAGGTCAAGAAGAGACACCAGCTGCGTGCCTGATGGACATAAACAACTCATTAAAAAACACTTCTAAATGTTCAAGTAGATGAGAATTTGAGAGAAGGTTGTGTGAAGGCCCGTATATTGTTCCAACTGGCAAAGATAATGGCATGTTAATTTGGACCTTCTTCCCAAGGCTCTTTTCTCCAGCAGTTACAGTTCTGAGATCCCGGGCAATCTATGAAAGTTGGCCTCAAGTTTTCCGTAAAAATCCAAATTGTTAAAGGAAATTTCTGATTTCTCCCCTCTTCAATATTCCAATGAATTTCTATACCAAGAAGTAAATTCTGTATAAAAGATAGCTGCTCATGATTTCTAAACTTGACGTTAAATCTTTAAAAGGTAGAATACATATTAATCCTTGAACAACTTTCTAATGAGAGAAACGAATTAAATTGTGTCAAATGCCTTTTCATGTGAGTAAGGTAATGATGTGTTTTCTCTGAAAATCATTTATGTAATCAATCTTTGAATATGAAATCACCTTGAATGCCTAAAATAAATCCTGGTTGATTCTATAAAAGACACAGAGAGAGACAGACAGACAGACAGACAGACAGACAAGGAGAGACAAGGGAGGGAGACAGGGAGAAACAGGGAGGGAAGGAGGGAGGGAGTGAGCAGAAATGAATGAGAATAGAACTATTAGAATGATGAGAATAAAGAGAGGCAAAAGGGAGCACCGCATCTCCTTCTTCAAAGCTTTGTTTTGTGAAAATAGACTAAGAGATTCATGGGTTTTATCACAAAAAGAAAACAAGGAGAACTATGAATACCATGTCTTCCAAAGAGGCAAGGGGGCTTACTGTAAATCTCTAAAAGTTGCTGAACAGTGAATGCAAGCTGGATAAGCAAGAGGAAGCAGGCTGGGCTTGCCTGACACTGCTCTGAGATTATCAGACAACACGGCTCTTTAAAATAAACCATCACAAGATCAACAATATTCACCTGTATTCAAATCAGTCCTGGAAAACAATGAAGAGGAGAAAATTTATGACAAGGAACATTTTATAATACTAAAAATGTGTGAGGTCACCTTGCGTAGGTCAGTTAATAAACATCTTAAACTACAACAGTCTTCGTTACAATATATAATCAAAGGTTACACCAAATGGAAATGATGTTTTTGAATTATAGTCACAAAGACAAAATATATACTGTGGCGACAGATTATAAATTACCCAATTCCTTGACTGGGACTTGCTTCTTTACAAGAATAAGAACACCTACCAACACCTGCTCTTCATAAGTTATAAATTACCACACAAAAAGCTAAGCATTTGTCTATGACATAATTAATACTTTTGCCTGAACTAATACCTCAGTGACAATTCACATCTATAATCTTATAAGGCAGGAATGAATTACCATTAAAATCCATATTGTACAGCTCACCATTTATAAGCTAAACCATAAACCAGTGAGTTTTGGGTTTTTGTTTTTGTTTTTGGCTTTGGTTTGTTTGCTTTGTTTTTGTTTTTTTAATTTCCCAGAGTCTAGTCTTGGACCATCCCTCCTGGACCCAAGAAGACAACTTATTAACTAGGAATGACTAGGTCCCAGGCAGGGGAGCCTGACTTCCTTTCTTCAAGCTTCATCAGTACAACTTTTAGATAATGGAAGATATTGGCTAGGAGTGCACCCAGAAACACTAATACCTGTTCTGGTAGTTACAAGGAACAGCCTAAGAAGATAGTATGCAGGTGAACTACTGCCTTTGGATAAACTCTAATTTACCATAACTTTTGTATACTTTCTTCAGCTTTCAATAAAATGCTATTTACATATAAGAAGACTGAATCAATCAGCACTTTGGAAATCATGCCCAACCAGGTCTCCTGCACCCATCATTCATAGCCAGGTATCTGAGTATTATGGCCACATCTCATTTTTGACTTTCTGTTCCTTTCAATAATTGTGGTGCCACTAAAAGAGGGTCAAGGGAAGCCAGATGTGGGAAGGTTAACGATGGCAGATGTTTTTCCAAAAGGTTTAATCAGTACCACAGTGGTCTGAATTTGATGAGTGAATTCTCTCTGATCAAGGTTTACTCAGTGGTATGGTACCAAAAAGCTTGGGTTTTGGTGATAGACCTAGATCCAAACTTATATTTCACATTTTGAAGGTGAGAAAAATTCTCTCAGACACACTTGTATGGATTAAATAAGAGGCTACAGGGTGACAGTGTCTACTATACACCCAGCATGGTATAGAGTTCAATAAGGCTGTCTGCATTCTGGACAAACCAGTTTGATAAACTCTCTGCAGGGATTCATTTAAGAACTCTCCTTATTTTCAATAAGGTCAACAGAATTTGTCTATAGTTGCCATCAGTTCTTTTTATTCAGATTATTTCCTCCAATCAAGATGTCTTCTCCTGCCTTATCTCCAGGAATTCATGCTAGCTGCTTCAAAGCTCAACCTAAATCTTAAGTTGGCCCCATATCATGGTGTGTACAGGAGTATCTACCACATTCATGATTTCAAATGTTACTGAACATTAATGAAAGAATATTCTAACAAATACATTGGAAAGTTTTTTTTAACAAATCAAGTGATAAAATGGTTTATCATATTTAAAAACAAAAAGCACAAGAAGAGTCACATAATAAAGCAAAATCAGAAATTTGGTGTTTTTTTTTTTAAAGTTTTATGATTCTACCCATTGAGACCCCAAAACAGGGCTTTCCAATGATTGCCTTATATATTTATTTAATATATAATATATATATTTATATTATTTAATTTAATATATAATATATAATTTATTTAAGATAACATTTGAGAGCCAACACATACATTTTCTTCCTATGACCAAAAAAGGCTAGCACATTTCCTATAATCAGCATCACTAACTCTGAATATTGGTCAGTAGCCCAACACACCCCGACAACCCTGTGTCTTCAGAATTCAAAGGCTGAAGTCTGTTGTCTTCAAACACTTTAGTAAATGTTTTTCCATTTCTCTTGCCTAACAGAGGGATCTTTGACTTTATCTGGGAACATCTCACTGTGCTGTCACCTTTAGTGACCTAAAGACGCCACTTTGAGGCTATTTTTCTTTGTGGACCTTAACCCTGCCTTGAAAGTTTATAGTCATAAATTATTACCCACTGAGAACAATTTCTCAAACTTGGTGAAATAATTACATAGATACCAAGAGAAAGCCATCTTCTACCTAGGCCATGCCATGATCTTTTTCTCCTAATATAAGAAAGCACAGCCCACACTTTTAATAACTTAAGGGACACGATAAACTGAAATTACAGAATGTAACTAAAAGATTCAAGGAGTCTTCAAACCAAAGGACACCATTTGTTATCTGGTGGCACTTTCTGGGAAAGCTTTATATTACAGCTCAGCTCTGATAAACATAAATTCCCACTCAAAAGCAAAGGGGAAAATCCTGTGAGCAGGAAAACACTGCTGATGACATAATAATGTGAAATCCAAGACCATGATTGTCTGTTCTGGTGAAAGCAAGTATGTGTAAAATGTTAGAAGATATTTCAGTAGTCTCCCTCAGTTCTGGCTGAATGTCAGATTCATCCGCAAAGAAAACCTGTCTGTCACCTCCTGAGGGCAGTTGGTAGAGTAAAACCAAAAGATAGTCAAAGAAATAGGATTTATAAATGGAACAATATAAGACCAAAGGTTTCACAAAAATGACGTCAACTTCATAAAGCATATCTCTACAATTGTAATAAGAATTCATGGAAAGATAAGATTTGCTTCACCCCAAAATACTTCTTGAGTACCTTTCCTATCAAGTGGGATCAAACACTACTTCTGCCACTTTTAAATATGGTAATATTGGACGAGGGTCTTAATTTGTGCCTCAGTTTCCTCATCTATAAAATGAGGATAACAGTGCCTATTTTAGAGAGTGGTTTTGAAGGTTAAATGAGTTAAAAACAAATCAGCTCCTTAAAGGGGTGGCTAGCACATGAAAGCACGCAAGAGGAGGTCAGCCGCCCCTATGGGAGGGTAAAACTATTCAAGAGAAGACCCTTCTAAAATTTTATGTCCAAGGATGACAGCTAGGACAAACTACGTAAAGATCAGGGGCTGTCCAGTAAGAAATAGTAATGCACTGACTGATGTGCTCTTTTGAAGGACTCATGGGACTTAGTGAGAGACAACCCAGTACTAGTAAGTGAAAATGCTAAGTTGAAAGACATTGCAATAGTAGGGACCCCCACCTGTCCACCAACCTCAGTCCCCTAAGAGCTTTGACTGAATGATTTAACTTAAAACTGAGTATGCACATCAGTTTCATATGGTATCCCAAAAAGGAAGCAAAAAGACACTCTAATGCTGTTGTTTGTTTTTTAACTCTCCCCTTAAGCTACTTCAGATTCATTTTCAGGAAAAGTCAGGTATACAGATATTCATCTAAGAACAGCCAGTTGCTTAGACTGCAGCCTCCTCAATCTGATCCTCCCGCACAAAAGCAGACACAGAGCTTTTGAAAACAAGGTCAGGTGACAAATCTCCAGGCAACCCCCACCCCACCCCCAATTAACTTTCTTCCAATTGTTTCAATTAACGTTCCACACTGAGCTGAATCCACTAGACAAGAATCGCAACCCTTCAGGTATTTTTACCTCCAGTTATAAACCACAGAGAACAGGAGTCCAGAATGAGAGCCCCCCCTGGAGAGCCAGGGCAGCCCTTTAATGAATGGTCTCTCCAGCTGCTCACTCACCATACTTACAGATTTTACAGCTCTTACATGTGCTGGAATTACAAGTCATTAAAAAGCCACTTTGAAAACACAATAAAGACCTTCTTCTCTGACTGTGACAACCTTCCATCACATAAAACCTAAGGCCAATGCCTCAACAGCGGGGCATTTACTGCCAGCGCCAGACAGTTTAAGCAGGGCATGGAACGGGGTGGGGCGGGAGGAAATGAGGGGCAACAAAAGAAGGGAAGTTTCTTTTTCTTCCTTCTCCCTTTTTTTCTTCTGGAAGAAACTCCTACTAAGGTGGCTTGAAGTATTTCTCCTGAATCTGAATCACCACCCAACCTTGGGAAAATGCTATCATTTGATGAGAGCTTGTCTTTCTCCAGCAGAGGATTTTATTCGAGAAAACACTTTGGTACACTCAAACTACCAGAAGACATGATTAAAATCTCATTTCTCACACTGCAGGTTGAAGTATGTGACAGTTTGCCAAATGTAATCTGCCTGTTTTCTTTTTCTCCCCCAATCTACTACCCATTTTCAAGGAAAGATAATTAAAACTTTTAACTGCTCCACTTTGAAATTAGCATTAAGTCTCTACAAAACAAGACAAAAAAGGTTATGGTGGTGATATGAAAATTACTGTCATAATCTAATTGGATCATAAGTGGTTATTTCATGTTTTTAACAGTTTTTTTTTTCCTTCTCTGCTATTCTGCTATGGTGGTATACACCAAACAAGTTCAATTTAATAGACTTCTCTTTAGAAACAGAACTATTTGAAAAGCTTGGGAATTAAAGTAAAGGTGAAAGATATTTGGGTTCTTTTTTTTTTTTTTAACTATCAATTAAAGTTAAAACAGGCAAAACAAACCAGAATAATAAACTTTTGGTTGACACTGATACACTCAGATCCTCGCCCTACCCAGTTGCTTGTTAGTTTCAGTCACTAGTAAAACAGTCACATTGGCTTATGGCTGCAAAATGCAGAGCCCTGTGAACCCTGATATTTAGAAGTCTATTTAAATAAGGCCGGGAGGCTAGAGTGGCATGCCTGCATAAATCAGCAATCCACAGCACCCTAGGGCCAGCTGTGCAGCTCCCACAAAACATGCTGCTGCTTCACCCTTCAGCAGAAGGGAGGGAGCTGTCCTTCAGAGGTTATTTACAGGGGTGTTAGCTTTCTATTTGGGGAATACAGCTGAGTTTTCCTGTGAACACAGGCTGCCGTTTCTTCTCTCCTTGGTTTTTGAATAAGCCCATTCTGTTTTTTGAATAACTATCTGTTGGAGGGCAAGAACTCCTGAAGTCAGAACAGTTTTACTCTAACAGGAATTACCTACCTTCGGGGAAAAAAGAGAAAATATTCTGAATGCTAACATCAAATATATAACAAACACATGCCCTTAACATGTTTCTGTATTTGTTAAAAGCTTCCTCACTATGAAACAGTCCTTCAAAACCCCATTCCTCCCTGAACATTTTGTAGAGAAAATTTACTGATGGACTTTCATGTGACAACAACTTTTTTTAAAGATGAGAAACACTTCAGGTATTGCAGAGTGTATTTAAAAATTAGTCTTTAATACATAATAATAGCAACGCAAAAATAAGTCATTTTTGGAATGTTTTCTTATAATAAAAACTACAGAAACATAATACCAAGTGGCTGTCAGTGGCTATGCTCTTGTCCTTTATCACATTTAAATAAAAAGCTAAAACTAAAAGACCCTGGCAAAACCTTAAATTTATTTCAAACTTAAGACTCTTGATACCATCTATTTACAGTTATCATGCAATACATGCATATCAACATCAAAGCCATACACTTCCTCAAATCAAAATTCAGAACAAGATATCTAGTCCAATGATTTCTTCCCTGCTTAGAATATTTGAAAAACCTACATTTAAAAAACCATTCTAGAATCCTGCAGTATTTTTGAATACAAAAAAAAAGCCTTTCAAAGCTACAGAATAATGGTGGTAGAAGCCAAGTGAGATAATGATGGCCAACATTTTTTTGATGGGTGTGCCAAATGTTTTTCCCAGATTATGTTCACAATAATCCTATGAAGTAGTTCAGATAATTATGTACACTTTACAAAAGAGGAAACAGAAACTCAGACTTGAGTCATTCCCCCATGATCACTATCCAGATTGGGATTCTAAAGAGTCCTTATGATTGCAGCGCACAGATCCCTGAGAGTTTGATCAAGGACTGAATTATCTAGTTATCCACCAAGACATTTGTCAGTGAATAAGGAATCCCTCACAAGTTATAAATCACATCAAAAGAGAGAGAGAGCAAGAGACAAACAAAAAGAGGAAATAGCATTACCTAAAGAGGAATAGCATATGTAAGAACATTTGATTACATTTTATGAATGTCACTTGGGGCCCACAAATTGGCAAATATTCAAGAACAGTGCCTTTCAGGATTTTGATCAAGATCTGCTGTACACACTCCTACTGAAATAAAGTTTCTTCAACCACGACCTATCCATACTAATTAAAATGTATTTTAATTTTATTTAAATACTGGTGATGACATACTAAATTGATTTTATGGCTCATAAGTGAACCACAATTTAAAACCTCTGTTCTAGAAGAAAGGCAACATGTCAAGATATAGAAAGAAAAAGTTACTGAACTTAACAACCTTCACAGATGAATCACATTAACAGCATCAATAAACATCCCACTGTGATTTAAAAGAAAAGTTAAAACAAACAAAATATCTATGCTTTAACCCCTACAATTCGAAGATGTAGGTGCTAATAAGGTGAAAAAATAAGTACTTGTCATATGGGAACAAAGCCATTAAGTCTATTTCATGAGACATACGAAACAAACTATTACTATAAAACCTTTATCAAACACTGGAATAAATTACCCATATTTCACATGCCACTCATTGTGTGTATGTGTTTATCAAGTTATATATTTTATATACATATTGCATGTTGTTACATCAACTTTGTGTCAATAAATCTTAAAAATATACTATTTTTAGTATATTCTAAAAATTCTGTTTCGATTTTAAATTTATTTTCCCATGTATTAAGTTTTACTGCATTCTTCTCACTCCAATCAATTATCACTGAAAAGCAAAAGTAACTAAGCTCCACTGAGCATCAAGATTTTTCTGCTCATATTCAAATGACCCATTGTTATACTACAGAACATATCTTCCTTTTAACAATTTAAGCCACCACATAAAAGTCTGCAGATTCTTCAACGGCTTCATTTCCTTCTTGCCATTAGCCAAGGAAATTCATTTCTAGGCCACATCTACCTCCATACCACCATCTATGGTTTAGTGGGCATTTTCTCCTCTCCTTTCATTTAAAGCTGTCTGATATACAACTTTAGGGAAAGGAAGGAAATCAGTAAGTCTACTCACATCAGATTTGGAGGACACATTCTCCTCCACGTCGGAGTCATTGGGGTCCACGATATCATCGAATGGCGGTAAAGTTGATTTCTTCTTCTCTGAGATCTCGCTTTCAATTTTGACCTTTCCCATCTTGACATGAGATTTATCTTTTATCTGTTTTTTGTCAGCAGAACAAGTGAGTATCAGTGGTGGTGCACTAGAAAAACTTTTAAATAAAGCCTCTGAGCTACTCTTTTTCCTTTTTTTGGCTGAGAGTTCTTCAGAATCTGAAATGGGGGGCCTTTTACTAGGAGCCTTCTTATCTTGCTGTCCACTGGTGATAGTGAGTAAGTTACTGTCTGGTTTTGGCTCTTTTGACATGGGTTTCGGTTCCTTGAAGGCCATCTTAGGAACTATCTTTTCTTCTTTCAGTGGTTTATTTTCTTTGGGTTTCTTAGAGGATTCTTTGGAAGATTTGTTGTGATCCCTGGAAGGTTCTTTGAAGGCACTTTTATATTCTCTGGAGTCTTTAGAAGGTTTTTCCTTGTGCTCCTTCATTAATTTGTGAGGCTTTGAAAAACTGGTACTGCTGCTGCTGCCACTGCTGCTACTGCTGCTGCTACTGCTGCTGCTGCTGCTGCTGCTGCTACTGCTGCTGCTGCTGCTGCTGCTGCTACTGCTGCTGCTGCTGCTGCTGCTACTACTACAACTGCTGCTGCTGCTGCTGCTGCTGCTGGTATGAATGCTCCTATTGGGGTCCTGCAAAATACACGAAATTTCACATCTCATCAGAGAATCCAAAGCCAGTTCACATATTCAACCTATATTAAATATTTCCTTGGGGCCTGCTCTCAAAGTAATTTTAATATCAACCAACCGTCACAACATAACAGGTGGGGTGTGTGAGAAACAGAGGCTGAGAACGACTCTCATGGAGGAATTCGGTGGGGCAAGCTGCTTTCTTAATCATGAGAAGCATGGCGTTCTAAAGATTTCAACTCAACAAATGTTCATGAGATGTCTGTCCTAGAAGATCGAAAGATGGGCAACACATGGCCCACTCCGAGTAACTAAGATGAATTTATATTTCACAGTTGTTTTAAGACCCACCTATAAACTTCTATGATAACACAGGTTAGAGCAGTAAATAATTTTGTTGGGAGCATGGGAAGTATAATTCAAAATTTTATAATAGAAAATTAATACATAGCTTAAGTCCTGGAAGACAAGTAGGTAGTTCACTAAAAAGAAAACAGGATAAGATTCTTAGAGACCAGGAACTGGGATAATCGAAAACAAAGAAAGTTGGAAACACAGGTTACAGCTAGGTAGCAGAATCAAACTATAACAATATTGAGAAGCAGACAGATAAGTAGCCCAGATAGTGAGGCCAGATATTGTAAGGTTTTTCATTGTAAAGATTCACAAGACTAACAAAAAAGAAAATAATTTTCAATATGAGATTCAAAATAAAAAAAGTATGTTTTCTTTTTTGAGAAAAAGAAATCTTTTTACACCCTTGGTGGGGATGTAACCTCACCTAACCCCTATGGAAAGCATCTGTCATTACAACCCAGCTATTTTTTTTTTTTTTTGAGACTAGGTCTTGCTATTTTTGCCTGTGGAATGGCAGGCTCTCGTTGCCCGGAGTACCACAGACTCAAGCAATCCCCAGCCTCAGCTTCCCAGGTAGCTGGGATTACAGGTGCGCACCACCACGCCCAGCTATTTTTTTTTGGAACTAGGTCTCGCTATGGGCCCCAGGCGGGACTCGAACCACGATCCCTAGCCCCGGCCGCTTCATAGGCTGAAGCTTACAGGCACGAGCCACCGTGCCCTGCCACAACCCAGCTATTCTGCTCCTTTAGGTCTACCCAAAGAATACAAAAACATTAATTTGAAAGAAAATATACACTCCCATGTTTAAAGTAGCACTATTTACAATAGTCAAAATATGGAAACAACCTAAATGCCCCAGATCAGATGAGCAGATCAAGAAGATCCACATAATGGAGTACTACTCATTGATTAAAAAAAGATAAACTCATTTCTTTTGCAGCAACATAGATGGAGCTAGAAGAGATAACCCTAAGTGAAATAAGTCAGACAGAGAAAGATAAATACTAGATAGCTTATCTTATATGTGGAATACAGAGAAACCAAACAGGATCAGCCAAAGACAAAACTTTCAAACCAACCCACTGACCATAGATCTGAAGTATCCAGGAGGAAAAGGTGAGAGCAAGAAGAGTAAAGGGGGCAGAGAGCACACAGATTATGGTGGAAGATTATGGGAGTGCTCTGGTGGTGGGAGAAGTATGGTTACCACCAATGAGGAGAAGTCATAAAGTATAAGAAAAAATAATTTGAAAAAATGTAAAATGATAATTCAATAAAAAATACACTGTCATAAAAATATTAGTATTAGTATTTGTCCAAACTTCATCGGTTAAGGACTATGTCATCCATCCCATCCACTAGCAAAGGGGAAAAAAAAAAGAACTTTAACAGAACAAAGACTTCACCTAATTACCACAAATGAATTGTACTCTTAAGCAATTGCTGCTATGTAATCATTCATGAAGAGTTAATAGTTGCTTATTTTGTTTTACTCACATAAAACACCTTAAAACATAAACCTCTATATAAATTTTCTATTTAGGAACAAGTCTAAGGCCATACTAGCCAAAGTTGTGAATTTTCATCATTATTAAGAATAAAACACAGAAGTCTTATTAAGACTTATTCTAAGGCACAGATCTTACTTTAAGACACAAATTCAAATCAATACTAAAACCTTTATAGAAGCAAAGGCAAATGAACAAATGAATGTCCAGATTTTCAACTAGAATTTATATCTTCAGGTTTATTATGTTTCACTTTTAATTCATCCTCTTAAAGTGAATCATAAATAAATCTTATAACCCTTAAATATTTAGAAAGATAAAGGAAAGCTAGTAAACAGGGACTATGCTTGTCATACAATCAGCAATCTACTTCTTATTACGCCTATCAAAAAAAAAAAAAAAACACAAAAAGGCCATGTATATGGATAAGCATTAGAAAATAATACCCAAAATGAAAAATATTTTTTCTAGTTGGACTATGTACTTTTTAAAGTCCTTTTTATCCTTTTTTCTCCTTACATTGTTTTGGGCTTTATTTAACAACAAAAAAATGACACATCAATTATTCCATTTATTTTCTCAAGTGTGCATTTGGTTTCAAAACTCTAAAATGTTACTAAGTAAAGACATGCTTTTATATATTTATATATCAAACTAGATAAGTCCTTACAAAACATTTTAATCTGGGATTTAAAAGGAGACAGCTAAATATAGTATTCATATTATTGAAACAACATTATTTTATAAATTCTATTACAAGACATTTCCTGGCATGTTAAGCAATATTATGAATAATTAAAGTAAAGTATAATGGACAAACTAAATTAAGGAAGAACATTTTGAAATCTAATATCCTTCAGGGTTTGTTTTTTTTTTTTAAATTGGTTTGTTGACTCACTGAATTTTGGCAATTTACAGTCAGTTTTCTAATTATGATTCTAGAAAATCCAAGCATTGCTATTTAATAGCCTACATGGAATATTATACATATTTTTTCAAGTTCAAAGTGTATTTACTAGTGAATATTTTATGCATTTTTATGAATGCAACTTTTAACCTGCCACCATGTTTTCCAATGGTAAGCATTAAAAATAGTAACATTCCAGTCCCCTCAAAAGGAAGACAACTTCCAGAAGATGAGAAGTGATGACAGAGATGGAGATGAGAGCAGGGTGCCTTGATCCAAGGATAGGTCACAAGTCAATGAAAGCAGGAAGCCTCTGGAAGATGGAAAAGGCAGGTGCACAGATTTTACTCTAGAAACTGATTCTCTCTCCTGGAGGAACACAGACATTTAAAGCTTTGATTTTAGAAGCAAACAACTAATTTTGGATCTCTAGAATTATACAATAATCTCCTTTTATGTGTTTATTTAAAGGGCTACTTCTATAGAATATTTCCATGATTTATTTTTTAAATCCTTTTGTAGGATAAACTATCATTCCTAACACAAAGTCTCTAGGGTTCTATGACATGGATTCTTGTGTTATAGAATATCTTAGTTTGTTTTTTTAATTACAAAAATACGAAATTAAGTACAAAGTTCCAGAAATTTTACAATTTTAAAAATATTTTTTCTTATATCACTGTAGTCCCCATAGCTCTTCCACCACCATATCATATATGAACTGTCACCATACCCCTTGTGCTCATCCCTTCCATTTTGTCCCTCCTCTCCCCCCTCCTTTGTATGTTTCAGTTCTATGATCAGCTTGCTAGTTTTGACTGGTTCTTCAACCTTTGTTTAGCAGAAATTTTACAGCTTTTTACTCCTTGTATTGGTCTAAATATTTAACGCATACTGTCACCTTTTCACCCACCCAACACCCAACAAATCATGGTACAAGCAAGTGACCCAGTCATTCTATTTCCTTTTCCTTAACCCAGTTTTCTTTAAACTAACATAACTCAGAGTTAAGAAGTTCCATAACAAGGTTCCAAACAGAATAACAATAGGTGAGAGAATAGTACCAGATAGGGCTACATTTTCCTTTGTCTGAATCTTCAATAAACAGTAAAGTTCAAACATAGGTTACCTGATTCCACACTTATACATGTAGCAGTAAAACAGAGACTTTTCTGTGCTATCAGAAACAGAAGAAAAGCTTTCACTAGTACTATTTATCCTAGATTTATCAGGGATCAAATCACTGACTTTCTAGAACTTTTCAGAACTATTAACCTCAACGTTAAGTGCCACCAAGCAGCCCAGACTAATTACTATTCAATGTGAAGTATACATGTTATATAATTCAAATTTTCTTTGCCTCAGGCTGATTAGGACAAACTGAATATCAATATTAAGCAGTGTATGTGTGCATAATTAAAGTCTCAAATATTTAAGGCAAATGACTGTTTAAATATAAATATACATATATTTGCAGTAACTTCACAACCTGTGAGTCTTGGGTACAATATTTGCTTTCATCTCCTCAGGTTCTACTGAATGCTTCCTTGTTTGAATTTTCTGGAATAGATGGGGCCTTTAATATATAATCTCTTCTAAAATCACTTGTCAGCCTTCTAATAATGGCTTAAGAAAGGTTATAACTATTGGCCAGAAGAGGGTTTTCTGATTGTATGTGGCTTTCAATTTCCATGTTATCACCATGTCTTCTTCCCTGCAGTAATACTCAGAGTTGATTCTCAAATTCATATTTCTCTCCTCTACCTAGTCTCTTTATTTTCAGTCTCTGTCCTACTTTAATTGGCTTTTGTGTTGTACAACATTTTCAGATCATTCACATCTTGTTCAATGAAATTTGCATGTGGACAAATAAAGTCTCCCAAGAAGAGTTATTATTATTCAAAACCAATAAACACTCCTAAAAGTTTATATGTCCAAAGGGCATCTTAAAAACCTACTTCCTAGAAACTGCAGTACAGTCCAAGAGATTAGTCCTATAAATGGATGAAAAGCCATGATAGTAAAAAATAGGTTTTCAAAACATAAGTCTCCACAGAGGGATGACATACCATTTGAAGCTATGAGTAAAGTGTAGATATTTCAGAATTCAGGGTGGAGGAGGGTGAGGAACAACCTTTAACCTGATTTACTTTCTCCCACTTTAATAACAAATTCAACCTCTCTTGACTTGGTAGGCTTCAGAGGGCAGAGTGGAGGACTGAAGAATGTGTCCCTGGAATGATGAGCAGCTGGAAAAAGGGCTGGTATGGTCTTGGTCTGTTCTGAGTTCCAAGCATGACTCAGAAGGGTTTTGCACAAAGACAATTACACCAGTGTGGCCCGCCTCTGCCCCAAAAGGGGCTCAGGAGGCAACTTAATAGGAGGGCAACTCCTCTCCAGTCCCAGAGCTAAGGAGAATGAGGAAATCAAAAGGAAGTCTCCTGAAACAGTCTAGGTGCCTGCTGCTACAGCACAGGCTGAGATGCCTGTGTTTTTCATTGTTTCCAGGATCATAGCACCCAAAGGTCTATTCATAGTTCAACTAAACCTTAATAGATATACAAATGTAGTATTTAAGCATAGGAGAAAGCAGATCTAATAGCTCTTTTGAAGGACAGAGATGAGATATTGAGGTCACAAATTGCATGAATGCTTAAGAAAACTAGAACATATATTTCTACAGAGTTAAAAATCAAAATTCTTTAAAATCCTCAAGTTAATAATTAACCAGATAAGTTAAAAGAGAAAATAAACTCTAACTGGTAGCATGAGGATGAAGTGAAAGAACTCTTAAAAGCATAAAGCAAAAATGTGAAGATGAAAATCACAAGGGAAAAAGATGAGACTTAAAGAACAGATTAAGGCAACCTAATTTGACAGTCATAAAAGAGTTCCAGAAAAGCCTCTGGAAATAGGAAAGGAATAGATACAAATACAATAATTCAAGCAATATGAGGGGGAGGGGTTTCACAAATACGAGAAAAGGCTTAATTGCAAACTTATAGGCACACTAAGCTCCAGACAGAAAGAATGAGGGAAAGATGCATACTCAAGGACATTACACTAAATTCCTCAACTTTAAGGATTAAAATATTCAAGTTATCAAAAAGAATAATTACTTAAATAAAACTGAAGAGGAATCAAATCCACACTGGAAGATCTCATTTGTAACACTGGAGTCAAGAGGAAAGAACTATAGGGACTGTGGAGAGAAAAGGCACAGTTGCTCAAACAGGCTACATGTGTGTTCAGTGTGAAGATTAGTTTCCCAAAATTTTAGTATTTAAAGAGAACATTGTCTACTGCCTCATCTAAGTAGAGGATTTGACAAGGGCTTTTAATAAAACAGTAAGTGAGTCAGAATTGAGACCTTTTATATTTGGACTATGGAACAAGGAAACAAGGAAATAAGGAAATAAGAGCACAATATACCTTCCTTTTTATACAGAATTATATTTAAAAGGATAATAAACTATGGAATATAAGTGCTTGGATATAGAAAAGTCTAGCAAACAAAAATCTGGACCCAAAAATTAAATTATCTCCGTAGAAATTTAGGTACATTAGAGAAGAGAATCTGAGTGTCAAGGTGAAGGAAAACATTAGTATCATTTTTCATGGTAAAGCAGAAAAAAATGGGATTATGAGCAATTGAAATGGAAGGTGGCCAATAATGAAATGGAAAAGTACAGAAGAACTTCCACATAGATCAGGGAAAACTGGGAAATGAATGTCAACTCTAAAATAGTATAGATGTTTCTCAAAACATAAAAAGTAGATCTACCACACAATTCAGCAATCCTTCTCCAACGTATCCACTTGAGGAAAACAAAAAGAGAAAACACTAATCTGAGGTTACATTTACACCTATATTCATTGCAGTACTACTACAAACAAAAAAATAGCCAAGCAATGGAAACAACCTAAGTGCCAAAAGAAAGATGAGTGGATTAAACACACACACACATACACACACACGATACACTCACATACAAAGGCATACTTCTTAGCTATTAAAAAGGATGATTACTTGCCCTTGTAACAACATGGATGGAATTAGAGGAAGTTATGCTAAGAAAAGTCAGAAAGAAAAAAACAAATGCTGGATGATTTCACTCATGTGGAATATAAAGTAACAAAACAAAGGAGAAGACAAAAATGATGAAAATAGATGCTAGAAATTTGATTATAGAACTGAGAGGACTCAGTGAGATAGAGAGCAAAAGAGTGAGGGGAGTACAATGGACTCATGTGGAGGATTATTTGAATTCTGGTCATAGGTATGTTAGGAAAATAACATCTGTAAGAGAGAAGAACCTCCAAAACATATACAGTCTTTTAAACCACTGTTACCTCAATAACATAAAGTATTCAAAAAGCACATTCCCACACAGAAACAACTAGAGAATAAAGAAAAAAAAAAACCCAAGTCTCATTCACTAGAATAAGAAAGAAATCTGGACTTAAGAAAGACAAAGGTCCTATACAAACTCTAAGAATTTTAAAACCAATTTAAAGGAGAAAATTTTGAATTAAAGGGTGATTCAAGAAATATCAACTAAGTCCCCCCAAATATGAATGCATTATTAATAGTCATAAAAATAATTCAGGATTAAGAGAACCAAATAGTATAAGATATTTAAAAGCTAAATTCAATAAAGCAAACATTGTTGAATGCCCCCAAAAAACGAAAATGAATAGCTTACCAACATGAGCTATTAGTACACCTTTGTCAAAAATAGACAGATATAATAAAATGAAATGGAGTACAGTAAAATTGAATAAAACAATCCAAAACTTTGAAACAACTGTATATAGAATTTCTATGTCAAATAAAATATTTATGTGCCACAGAATACTGACAAAATTCAATTGTCAAGGTATCATAAGTATTATAAAATGTTTAAATACTCTTTCTGAAAAGTTTAAATAGATTACATTGCTTGATCAGGTCATATGCAAATAAAATTGTATATTGTATATTAAATCTAAAAAATTATAATGAAGAAAATAAATAATTTTGACAACTTTTATGATTCAATAAAATGAACTTAATATATATTTAAGGCTAGGAGTATAATGAAAAAATTATCAACTTAACTTTAAGATTTATACAGAAAACAGACTGATGATTGTCAGGGTGGGTGGGAGAAAAATTCAGTGAATGGGTGCAAAAGATAAGAAAAGAAAGGAAATCTACAGCCCGCTCTTCATGTAACTAAAAGAGATATGGCTGCTTGAATTTAAGTTTTATTAGATTTAAAATTTCTTGAATCTAAACATGAGATCTACCTTCAAAGAAATAAAATTGATGAGAGCACAGCAATTTATAAATATATTAAAATAGATATATAAATACCAAAAGAAACAGTCAAAAAATTAACAGTGATTGAATATGTCTGTTTGTGTGCATTGTGTACACAGGGAAAGAGTGGGGGGGAACGTATACAGTTAATGATTTCATGTGCTTTTTTTTTTAGGCATCATTTAACTTTATCTAAATGTTTTATTAAAAATTAATACTATACTACAATAAGATTGTGAAGCAGAAAACATCTCAACAATAATGGTAGGACTAATTTAAAAAGAAAACTTAAACTTATTGAACACCAAGGCGAAATAGAGACCCCACATTTAACATTTATCAGTTAATGAATATAGAGCTAAAAGAACATTGCACAAGTGGAAGAGAAACTGCACTTGAGAATTAGAAATGGAGGGTTTTCATTCAATAGCAATCTAAATTACCAGTGCCTAAAAAGAACAGGAGATATTTATATATACACAACAAAGGAAAAGAAAAGTCTGTTGTAAGAGATAAAATGCTTTGGAGAGTTTCTGTGTGTTCATCTTTTAATAAAGTAGCATTTTTGAAGAGTTATATTTATCCAAGAAATTATAGGGACTTCTACAATACATCCCCATAGCTCAGGGAGGAAAGATATCAAAAGTCATTTCTAGACTGAACCAGGAAGAGGGAGTTGACAATTTCAGTAGACAGAAAGTCATATCCTTAAATTTTTTAATTTGGCTGCAGTACAACAGTCAACCAATACAGTTAGTAACTACACCTATAGATAAACATATTAAGTCTGGAATTTGCACAAATGACGAAAGATGTAGCTATCACGGTATAAGTTAAACATGAACCAACAAGTAACATGAAAGAGGATCAAAAGATGATGTTGATCATTCAAAGAGAGGATCTAGACAAGAATAGTAAATGCCCCGAAGCCATGCCTGGCTACAGTTCTGCCAAGTCTTTATTAAGACAGATTGGCCTTAATAATAGGCACAAACAGCAGTTATAATGAGGAAGCAAAGGAGGCCCATTTGAGGACTTTAAGGAGGAAGTCAGCTTGAACCACAGCTCATTTCAATAAGCACATTTGGTAGCAAATGTGGGAGAAAGGTTGCATGGTATAAAGGGTAAAGAAAGAAAGGTTACATAGAAGAAGACCTACTTGTTAAACTGTGGTGGTGGTAATGGTGGTAGGGGTGGTGGTGGTGGTGGTGGTGGTGGTGGTGGTGGCGATAGTAACCACTTACTGAATGTTTAGTAGTCCAGGTGTCATGTAGCAGTTTTCATAATTACTTTAACAATCTTATCAAGTAGTTATTACTAGCCCTATTTCACAAGTGAAGAGGCTGAGACACAAAAATCAATGACCCAAAGATATGTATGTAGTGTAGAACTGAGATTCAAACCAGTGTATGAATCCAAGTGCTCATACTCTCAACCCTTATTCTTCTATGGATTCCAGAAAGTCAATTGGTTTCAAAACTGACTGTCAATATTGCCAACATATCCCGAGCTGGAAATGAAAGGATGGGAAGAAAGGGGTGTGGCATAATGACTTAAAAAAAAACCACAGTGTACATGCCTGCCCTTGAGGCAAACTACATAAATGAAGTTCTAGTTAGTTCCAGTAGAGGGGGTACAACATACTACTTTTTGGTAGGTGACCAATAACTTGTTTTGAAATCAGATACTCTTCCTGTATTCATTTCAAATGGCTTAAATTTTGAGTCTTTTATTACCAAATAAATATTTTAAAGTTGATAGATTAAAGTCATTCCATTCAGAGGGCCTATGTGTAATTGAAAAATCAACCTTTCCTATCATGCCCCTGGCATAACTCATGTCTCCAATTATTTTATAGTGTCACAAAATTGTAAACCAGATCTCATCTCACAATTAAACGTTTTCATGAATCAATATGAAATCTGTCACATTATAAACTTTGAAATTACAAAAATGTATCATGCTCAAATTAAACAAATGATTACCTCTAAAATGAGTGGGTCAGAACGTTCACTGTATAAGAAAACTGGAGGATCTGGGCCTCCATAAGGATATTTGGAAAGAGAGGGAATATGAGAGAATTATCACAATAACAAGGAGACAATAAGAAAGCAAAAATTCTTAATTAAAAAGCCACAATAATAAATGCCTGCACAAGAAAACATGAGAACAATACATACCTTAGTTGTGAATAAACTAGTCATAGCTATAAACAATTTTTACTAAATTTCAGCTTTTAGAAATTAACCTGCTCACACCTACCACTTACTAAGTTGTTTAAAATTTCATATCTATAAAATGGGAACTAAACTGTTGCCTATACAATCAAGGTGATCTTGATAATTAAGTTAAATATATAAAGTACCCATATATAATAATATGTATAATGTATGTAATGTACTTTTGCACATAATATGAAGCATGTAAAGTACTCTTGATTACAACCACTACCTGTTACTATTACTACAGATAAGAACAGAAATTTTAGATTTGTATAACGAACACAATGTTATCAGCTGTGCCATTCAAAAGCAAATGTTTGGAGGACAAATATGGAAGACAGAAACAGGCATTGAGAAAGCAAAGAAATTCTTGAACAACCTGAATTTACAATGGTAAGAATCAAGGTACTGCTCATAGTTAGCTGAATGAGTATTAAGACATCCGTTTTCAAGATCTAAAAATTTTTATCCAAGACAAAAACGTAGCCATTTTTGCTTATTTTTTTAATAAACGAAGACTATTATTTTTAAAATGATGTCATAATGGGAGGAAATAAAGATAGAGCAATGGGTTAATAAGTCTTTATATAGAAAGACATCTGTTTTGGAAACTTTTGATGTAACCCTAGAAATTAAAAACAAAAGGAAAGAATCTGTAGAAGTGGTTCTTAACAGAAAGGACACAGGAAGGAATGTAATACAGGACTTTTGTTTTCTGTTACACATCTTTCATTACTATTTAATTCTTTTAAACCATAGACAAGTATAATTTTGATACAATTTTCTTCAACTTCTCAAATCTACTTTTATATCCTCTCCCATTCTATATCTATTTGCTTTTCAGAGATTCTGTAAAACGTATTTTGTATTAGAAAAATAAAGAAAAACTATTCAACCATGAGATGGCTAATCTTCCAGTGTTTAAAAAAAAATTAAAATTTCCTTCTGATGTCGTCTGAATGTTATTTTGGGGGGAGAAAAATACTAGTAAAGAGATCTAACTTAAAATGCTTATATTGCATTTTAACTTTTATTCATTATGCTTTGATCATTAAAAGATAAGGAAAGTAAAATATTTAAAAGATATTTACAATGGAGAAATGAAAAAAATAAAAAATATTACTTCAGTTCTCAAGTAAAACAGAAAAAGTACCAGCCAAATGTTAATTTTCCTAGTCTTCTCCTCAAAAATATTAAAATCAAATATTTATCCAAATCAAATATTTATTCAATATTTATTCAGTCAGTTAGTTAAATCAATTAATATTTATT
Organism: Uropsilus gracilis; assembly: GCA_004024945.1. Taxonomy (NCBI): domain Eukaryota; kingdom Metazoa; phylum Chordata; class Mammalia; order Eulipotyphla; family Talpidae; genus Uropsilus; species Uropsilus gracilis. The sequence continues at coordinate 13,430 of PVHY01002949.1, read as the reverse complement.
CAATATTTTAGAAAATTAACTTATCAAATAGGCAAAATTTTAAAATGCCTTCCTTTATCTAATGACTAGATCCAGTGATGTCTTGTGCACTATACAGTACTTTTGTTTCAGAATAAAATCTCATTTAAAGTTTGTTCCTATTTATACACTATTTCCTGACTTGATATAATTTAGGTTCTAAACTATAATTAAACATTGTTAACAGTAAGATATATTTAGAAGACTTAGCAGTTTCAAGCAAACTTCTGTTTACTTTTGTGGTTTGAAACTAGAAACTGGAAGTAATAATTATATCAAGTCTCTTTCTAGGTTTATATATATTTAGCTTTATACAACCTGCTTTTTCAACAAGCTTTAAAATATATTGGCCAGATCTTTCTAGTCTTTTCTTTTAGTGTTTGCTGAATTTCTGATAATGAGGTTCAATAAGGAATTGTTGCAGATTTAAAATAGTCTCTCTTCAATATATCGCTAATAACAATGAATCCAGTAGCTGATAAATCAAAATTCAAAAATCTTGCACAAATAAAAAAATTCAGAGATACAATAAAATATAATGGGAAAATATAATCAGGTTATACTATCTTGTCACCTTTTCACAATAGTTACTTAATATTTATTCTCTTGCATATGCCAAAAAAACCAAAAAACTATGCTAAAACTGCCAGACAAACTATGGTTTCAAAGGGGGAAAAAATTCTAATTTTGGCAATGGCAAAAGACTCTTTGGGAAATCTCATCTTCATATTGCTAGATATTCAGTAATTAGAAAATCCGTCACTGCTACATTGAAAAAAAGAAGACCCCAAGAATAAATAGTTTCTGGAGAGATACAAAAAGTAAGAAAAAAGCAAAGTAGGAAGGATTGAAATCATGAAAGTGAGCTACAGTCAAGCGTGAGAGATGGGGTTGCTCATAGGGCAAGTGGTCCTCTCTATACCAAATCTGGCACATATAGAAGACCTAGACCTCTGAGTCTCTCAGAAACCCAGGAAACATCTTTATCTGTTGTTGGGGAAAACCACTCTGTATTCAGAGCTTAAGCTTCATGAAGTTGAGTAAAATCAAATATGAACTCACAGTTTTAAACTATAACTAGAATACAAAGAAGTCACAACGCTGAGTCTGGAAAGGGGCTTTACTGAGTTAATATATTAAAATCATGAAAATCAGAATGCAAATTGATGACATAATGTGTGAAAGGGAAAATAACTGTAATTCAAGAAATGACCAAGCTATAAGAAGTGAGTAAGAACAACCAGACAACAATCATTGAAAAAAAATTACTATCTTGATTAATTAAAAAGCAGCTTAAACACAACTGTAAAGAATTGGTGAACTGGAAGATACATATGAAGAGACTAATAAGTATATGCAAATATACAAGAAAACAGACAATTTAAGAATGTACTAGAGAGAATAGAAGAAAAATAACAAATACCTAATTAGAGACTCAGAAAAAAGAGATACACAATGAAATGGCTAAGAATTTTCCAGAAAGATAAAAGTCATGAATCCAATAAAGAGTAAGCATAGCATAAAAATAATACATACATAACTTAGACCATTTATTCCCAGATACTCTGTCCTGTATATAAAAAATACCAGAGAATACAAAATTAAGAGTACAAAAAAAGTATAAAAGCAGTAAAAAATATGAGATCACCTATTGAAAAAAGAGCAATTAGTAATATGCTACAGTGCGCTAATACAAGCCCATAGGAACCAATTATTAAATTTTCTGAAATTGTGTGAGCCAGTTTTGAAATAAGACCATTATTAAAAGTTATAGAAAGGTATGCATAGAACAAATGCTAAAGGTAAAGGTAATCAAGAATCATCACTAAAATTTTACTACATAATATCATTGTGCTCATGGAGTAATCATTTATGTCTACTAATCAGGATGGTGAACATACTTCACAACTGTGCTACTGTTCATCTCTTCTCAGTTCTACAGTAATTGATATAATATGGTCAGAATACAAGCAAACACTAAAACTTGGGAATTTTCCCCCCAGAGACAATTACTAAGCATTTAGTAGTATAACTGAACTAAACTGACATCAGATTTCACAAAACAAAAGAAAAAATATTTCCAAAGTATTGGAAATAAATGCCAACCTAGAATTATACAAGCAGCAAAACCACTTCGCATAATAAGTCAAATCAAAACACTCATACATTAATATAGAGCGCACCAATAGGAAAGTTTCATTAAAAGGATATTCACAGCTGGGTGCGGTGGTGCATGTCTGTAGTCCAAGTGCCGGGAGTCAAGAGACCTGGGATCGTTTGCAGGTTCAAGACTACCCTGGGCAAAATAGCGAGACTTGGTCTCGAAAAAAGCAACTGGGCGCAGTGGCAGACACCTGTAATCCCAACTACCTGGGAGGCTGAGACTGGGGATCTCTTTAGTCCACTGGATAAGGACTACCCCAGGCAATAAAAAAAAAAAAAAAAAAAAGATATTCAATATTCACAGGATTTGCTTCAGCAAGAAGAAAAAGAATTTCAGAAATTATGACTGTCTATAAACTAAAAGTGAAAAATAAATTTTAATTTAAAAATTGCATATGTTTGGAATTACAAAGAAATACTTCTAAATAATGCAAAGGGAAATGACGATGTTAAAGTGGAAAATTTCAAATTCATCATATTGAATAAAGAAAACAATACACATTATTTGTAGACTGTGATTAAAATAGTGTTTGGAGAAAATTTGACAGAAAAATTTGGGGGAAAAAAATGACACAGCAAACTCATGCAGAAGAAAGACTATATAAAAAAATTTTTTTAATCCTAACAAAAATTTAAGCTATACTTAGCAAATAGAACTAATAAAGTTCCGATTCCTCTATGAAAGATCAATTAAAATGAAGAAGAAAGTCACAAATAGCCAAGAGGAAGGAAACAAGAAAAATATCTGCAAATACAGCACAGATTAAAAACATAAGAAATGCTATAATTTTTCCCACAGATTTGAAAGTAAGGTTTCAAGGAAATATGACAGAGCAAAACTGAACAAAAGAGAAATTAAAGCCAAGCATAACTCCTTTTTAAATAGCTTAAAAATATTCCTACAAAGAAAATATTAGACCCATAGTTTTTAAAAGTAAGTTTTGAAGAAAATATTTTCAATGTCACAACTCTTTCAAAATATGGAAAACAAAATATGGAAAAATGGAAATATTTTTCATTTCATGCAATGAATATTATCAAGACAACAAAACTTATCAAGAGTAAGAAAAATATAGGCCAAAAGAATATGGATACAAATATCATCTAATAAAATGTTGTCATAATTGATGCAATTGCAGGACAAAAAAAGAAAAAAAGAAATAGAACAAAACCAAGGGCTGGGTTTTTCCCAAGAATTCAAGAGTAGCTAGGCATGACAAAAATGCTTGTCAAGCACCATGTTAAAAGATTAAAGGCAAGCAAAATCAACTGTTATCTCAAAAGATGCTGAAAAGTTGCTTGATAAAAATCAAAATTCATGTATGTTTTAAAAAGAAAGCAAACAAAATTCTTAATAAAACAGGACTTAGAGATAAATTCCTTAGCTTGACAAAATGTAGCTACCAAAATGCCATGCAAAAAAAAACATTCTAAATGATGAGTCATTAAAATTATTCCCTTTAAAATTAGAGTATCACTTCTGCTGATAAGTTACTGCTCTTCCTACTGACCCAGGACTATTTAAGGCTGCAGGATGGAGCTAGGAAGAGGGGTATAAGAAAATTGAAAATACAGAAGATATATATCACATCACTTACAGTAGGATTATTCATAGAGAAAAACAAAAGAACCTATACAGAAAAATGACTGATTTTAATAAGTTGGTTAGAATATTATTAGTTAAAGGGAAACTGCACATTAGTAACAAGAATCATTGAAAATTCCATTCATAATAGAAAGAAAAAGATAAAGTACCTATGAATAAATGGAACATAAAACTAGGTTAAACCTTCACTAAAAATATCTTAATGCTTTAGCAACACTAAAGAAAGCCTAAATAAACTGATAGAGACTAAATTCATGATTAAGAATACTCATTATCTATAGACTCAATGTAATTTCAATGTAAATACTAACAAAATTTCTGAAAGAATTCAAGTTGACTAATTTTAAATAGGAAAAAAGAATAGATTAATGGTGTATTAGAACGTGTAGCGAGTCTCATATATGAAACTCTAGCAAATGAAAACATTGTAGTCTTGCTGTAGAGATTCACAAACTGACAGATGGAACAGAAATGAATTCCATTCCCCCAATATTCACACATACATGAAAACTGACAGTTGGGTAGGCACTTTAGACTGGGGTAAAACACAGAAAATTCAACAAAATGTGCTGGGACCTATTTTCTATATAGGAAAAAATTTTAATTAGACTATTACCTCATACCATATATAAAATCTATCCCAGATGTTTGAAAATACTTAAATGTTAGACAAAACTTTTCAAATGTATTGAGAAAAAGTACAGAAGGGTATCTATATGACCTTAGGGTCCAGAAGAACACATCAAACAGGACACAAAGAAAACTAAGCATAAAGAAATCTGACCACATTAAAATAAGGAATTTCTGTCCATCAAGATATCATAAAGAGAAAACAAAAGCCATTAACTAGGCAAAGTAGGAAATACTATCCACAGCACAAAAATCAACAGTGGCCTCATATATTCAGAATATAAAAACACTTCTCACAAATAAACAGAAAAATAAAGACATGAAAAACACTTCACAGAGAAGAAAACATGAATAACCACTGAAATGTAAGGTTAGTTTCCCTATCAATTACTGAAATGCAAAAGAAGACAACAATAAAAACAATTTTATGTCTACTAAATAGGATGGTAAAAAGTTTGACTAGAAAATTAAGCAGTGGGATTGCTTTACATATTGCTGATATCAAATCCCAAATTATTCCAACTGCTATATAAAATAAATAAAAAGTCATATTACTGTGTAAAGTGATAAGAAGCTGACCACTCTATAATTCGTCGGTCTCATCAGTAGGCATATACTCTAAAAGCGTTTCTCTGAATCAGGTCAATGAATCAGCAACATCAGTATATTGCTTTGATGTTTATTAGAAATTTAGATTTTTAAGCCACATCCCAAACCTATTATATAAGAATCTCTACAGTGGGGCCCAGGAAGTCTTCAGATTACTAACTCTCCAGATGATTCTCATGGGCCCTAGAGTTTCTAATCCACTGACTCAGAACAGTGTGAATTAAACAGAACTTGTAAAACTGAAAAATAATACAGTGAACTGCACTACTCGTTGTAAGTCAACTAGTATAAAACATATTGACTCTCATGTTGAAAAAAATAAGCCTCGACTTGCAAAACATTTGTCTCATTTGTCTATGTACATTTATATATGTAGCTACTTGATCATAATGGAAAACATATTTCTAACTATACATCATAGTCATAAAAGTCTGAAATCTACTTCCCCGAAGAAACACTGACACATGTGTACTGGACACAAGTTCAAGAAGATTCACGGTTTCATTATTTGCTGCAGCAAAAATAAAACAAGACAAAAAGGTATAATCTACATATCTAGGTAACAAGAGAGGGGATACACAAATTATTATACAGTTATTCTACCAATCCATTCTGGAATGGTAGAATAAAAGACAAGCAGTAACAACACAAAATAAAATAAAGTGCAGAGTAAGTAAGATAAGCAAAACTGAAAAATCAGAAGAATATATACATTTGTGGTAAAACCACATATTAAAAGCTCAGGAAAATTCAGAAGAGGAGTTATTTTTAGAGAAGGCAAAGAGATGGCCCAGGAAGACGCAAACAGGTAGTGTTAATGATAGTAGTTATGTTCTAATTCTCATTCATAAATCAAAAGGTAGGATTTTATAGTTCACATTAAAAATGTATATTATTCTCAATTATAACATAAAAACGTTTTTTACCTTAAGGAAAAATCATGATACCTGATGTCAGAACCTTATAGTCTAGTAAGGGGAATTCATATTCAGATATAAAGGATACTTATTGCTAACTGCTATGAGCACAGCATACATATTGTCTCATTGAATCCTTTTAAGAGTCCTGTGATATTGGTACTTCACAAAGAATAGGCAATCAAATATGAGTTGAGTGAATAAGTGCTTGAATAATTTTGTAATACTAAAAGAGAGTTTGATTATATGCTATGTATTGTAATCTACCCCACAGGAGTTAAATGAACAACAAAGATGATTAACTCTATTAATAGAAAGAAGCATATGAGCTATTCTTTCTGTTCCTATGTTATATTATTTATTACCACTAAAGCAAGTCACACAAATCTATAGTAAGAAATACAACTTTTTCTCCTCTAGAAGTATCTCTGTTCAAAGGTTGGCTACTGGGTGTAATTAAATAATACAAGATTTTTATATTGCTAGAATTTTTGTTGTGCCCTGAAAAGCAGAGTTAGCGCCACAAGAGGCACCAGCACTCTTTAAGGGTGGGCAGAAGTTAAATTGAAGCACACAAAAGAGAAATTATTATGGCTGAAAAGGAAAAGAGAAAATTGTCACACATTTGGTCTGTGCACTCTAATAAGTACAGTTTATAAATTGCAAAGTCAAAATCTTTTGTTTGTTTGCCAAATTCATGCTAATGTAAATAAACACACTTGGGGAAATGGCTGCCTTTATGAAATTATTTCCACCCATCACAAAACTATTTTCCTTGACAGGGCTTCTACATATGTGTGCTTTCTCTTTTGTTTTTAGATTTTAGTTCACTGTTGTACCCTCCCAGGGCCTGGAATTATGACCCACTCCAAACAGATTCTTAAGTACTTGTTTTTGAACGAGTTTATACACTTATTGAGTATTTACTATGTAATAGGTACTTAGGGGGTGCCAAATCAAATAGGTTATATAGTCCCCACCCTTACAGAGCTAACATAAGTGACTACATCAAAACAAAACATACCCTTCCGCTTCCCAAACAATTCAGTCCAAAAGCTATTAGGAGGGGCCAAACAACACAGCAACAGCAAGAGAGGCAAGGGCATGGAACATGAAGAGGGGGAGTGTGCCTGTGCTTTTTGTGCCGGAGTCACAAAAGAGGTTGCTCCTGAATGAAATGGTCACATCCAGGGCTGAGGCTGGAAAGCAGAACATGGGCCTTGCACATCTTCTGCAGCATAAAGTTAGGAGATATGTACAGACTGATCCAAACATGTCAAAAAGACACAGGAAACAGACTGAAGGGGGTCCTAGTAGCCAAATCAAGGCAATTTAAGCATGAAAGTTAATAGGAATAGCCTATATAAACCATGGTGGAAGGAAATACATAATCTATATCTCCACAAGTTTGTGATGATTTAATAAATACAAAAATAAATGTAAGCTTCAGAAGGAATGAGATATTCACATTTTCTTAAAGTAACTCCCAATGAAAAATGTAGTTACCAAGAAGAGAAAGTAATTTTCAATCAAGAAGCTTGGCAGACAACATCTGAATCAACATTGAGAGTAACACTGGAGTAAGGGCAAAGGTGTGGTACAATGGAGATGATGGGCACAGTGTGAGGTGCCATGATTTCTGTAAAAGTCCTGCCAGGGGTAAATAACCTAAGTCTGGTCCCTCTATCATGTAAGTTCAAGCTGAGGACCATTTAATAAATAATTTGCCTGAAATCTTTTAAAATTTCAAATTCATGAAACTGAAACATCAGGGAACATTTCTAGATGAAAATGTCTAATGACACATGCCAACCAAATGCTATTATAACACTACACTGCATTCTTTTGCTATAAAAACAAAGGACACTACTGGAACAACCTGCATAATTTGAGTAGAATTTGAATACTGGAAGTTGGTAAAGTATCCAAGCTATTCCTTACTTTAATGGTTGTATCTGGGCTGGGTAATAGAGGTTCTTGTTTACAGGAAATAAACACTAAAGTATTCACGGATGATGGGTATTAGGTTTGCAACTTACTGTCAAATGGTTCAGGAAAGAACAATTCTATACCTGCAATTTGGTACATGTATAAGACTATTTTTTAAAAAATTATAAAGAAAATAAATTAATATATTTGGAAGAGAATCATGTCTCAATTTATGTACAGCTGGTCAAGGAACTCTGGAAAGGAGACTGAAATCAGTGTCCAAAAAGGACCCTCCTTTTGTGCAACTGACTCCTCTTGGAGCTCTCTCTCCAAGGAGCCATACCATACTGGGCAGACTAAACTACATGGCATCTTCCTAAGAGGAATATCATACCATTCCAAAAAGAACCAAGGTTTCCTCATACAAATTAGATTTGTCAACTAAATCCAAGCTTTCCTAATATAAGAAAAAGCAGTGGTTTGACTTCAAAAATATCAAATGAGGCTACATTTTTAAATCACATACAAAAACAAAAACCACATGTGATATGTCTTCACATCTCCTGTCAACTAAAACCAGTAGTTTTTGTTGAAGAAAAAGAGAGGAAATACGTGATATAAATTCAAATATGTAAGAATCAAAGCAGCTTATTTGGGAAAAACTCTTCGATTTATTAGGATCTGTTGAAGTAACAAGGCAATTTTATAGGTATTTACTTTAGCCATTTAACAGATTTTCACAAAAGATCAGCTTTCCATAAGGAAATAACATGACTGTTTTTGACCATCCTTAGTCTCTAGAAGTCCTCACAACTTGCTAGGAGACCATGATGGCCCAGCACAGAAAGAAAGAATCCCTTAAAGCCCTGCAGCTTTTCTTCCTAAAAACATAACAGAGAAGCCTGCACTGATGGCTAGAAATCTCTTTCCTTTTTTTTTTTTTTAAAGCAACTTATCAGGGTTATTTTGCTCCCTGAGAAGAGAAGGATGTTATCATCCCCTGAAAATTGAGCAAAGGCTGGAGTTTGGTGAAAAGCAAAAGAATTTTTAAAGTTAGTGTTCGTTCATTGTATACCCAACATTTGACACTGAATGTGGCACATAGTGGGCACTTAAATATTTTTAAAGTTTGTATCCTTCCTCCAAATAAAGCAAGACGTGACCTTTAAAAAAAAAATCTCCCAGAAGGAAATTTTCATTTTTATTTTATTAAACACTTTGAGTTGCTTGGGCAGGAAGGTATAAAGGTTGGTAAATGAAGACAAGAACAGATGGGGTAAGACTTAAGGAAATATATAGAGGCAAGAAAACTTCATTTTCTTCAGGGTATTTCAATCTATTGGGTAAGCAACAAAAGAACTGCTGCCAGTGACTTCGAGGACTTGAAAAGCATCTTGAATTTCCCGAGCCAGACCTACCTTTCCTAGATTCAAATATTCTGAACCATTTTTAGGTCATGTATACTGATTTTGAAGGGAGAAAGAAAGCATAAAGAAATCAAAACAGTTTTCACACAGAAGAGGTGGCAACCAACAACAGTAAGCAGATTCAAATGAAGTTATTACCATTCGACTTATCAACCCTAAGGAGAAAAGCTTTCAATATCTAGACCCTCAAAGAATCACCACATCCCCCATGACTTATTTGCAGCTATATTTCCAAAACCTGGTAGATTAAAAATTTATTTGTTGACTTTATTATAGTCTTTTTCACGTGCTGGTTAATGCCAAGGAAATCCACTTCTAAAGTTAGGCATACCCTTGCTGTTCAACTGAAAAAATAAATGATTCCAAGATTTATGCTTGCCTCTAGTTTAAGAAAAATTATGAAATTTTATGAAAATATGACCAATCCCCACTGAGGTTGGTGCTGACTTAAGAAAGTTTGGGTGGTGAGGAGTGGATTCCTTGTTATCTCTCTTTTGGTGCAAACTCAATTTCAGAAGCAAGAGAAATAGAGGGAACTTAAGTCATGAAACCAGAAACAAAAGAATAAAGGCAGCCAAGTGGCTCCACTTGGACAGTTTCTCCAACTTGCCCTCAGTAAGGGGATGCTTTCAAGGTTGCTCTGATAGTTCTAAGGTAACTGAGAGAAGGCACCCTGGGTTTGCTTATTTTTAATTCTTTTCCACATTTAATTGCACTGTCAAGAGATAACTAGCATTACACTGAATTATTATAGACAGAATATAAAAGGGCAGTGAACAAAATCCTTGACTCAGCTAACCCTTACTTGACTAATCATTTTTGTACTAATGTCTTAGTTTTATTTATCTGCAAAATGGAGAGTTTGAACTATTATATATATCAGAAAAAAATCTTTTCAGGTATAAATGCATGCACATTACACTCACAATTCTGAAAATTAAAAAATGCCAAACAAGAATATCCTGCAAAATTATTCAATTATGATGGAGAAATTATTATTATTTATTCATTTTGTGAGAATAAAATAAGTTACAAATAGGTATACATATTACAATACTATAATTACAAAATTATAAGCCATGCAAACATCAAATCCATTGTACTGATTTTTATTTCTGGGAATATATAATGGAGGCTAGGATAGAAGAGATATCCACAGAGAATGTCAACTATCTCTGTAATGGCTGATTTTTTTAAATTTATATCTTTTATTGTGTGTATGTTACATTATTGTGTACCCCAGGATTTTCCCATTTCCCTAACACCTGTTAAACATATTACTCCTTTGTGCCCTCTGCCTCCCCCTCCTTCTTCCCCCTTCTCTCTTGCTCCATCGTTCAGCTCCAATAATTGTTTTTAATTTTTCTTAATTGTTTGTTTTGTTTTTCCTTATATCCATCATATAAGTGAGACCATCCGGTATTTCTTTTTCTTTTTGGCTTATTTCTGCTAATATGAGTCCTTCTAGTTCCATATAATGGAGAAATTAGACTTTCCCAGAAAAAAATGAAAGCTAATGAAGTTACAACACCAGACCTGCCCTATATACAATGCTAAAAGGCTAAAACAAGTCTCTCTACATGAGCTGAGAGAAAAAAAAATTGAGCAATGTGAAAACAGAAAAACAGAAACAGGAAATATATAAACAGGAACAATATAGGACAACAAAAAATAGCAAAGAGAGAAAGGAAAGCACAGAATCTTTATAGTCAAATGATGAGTTGATACCAGTACTAAAAAAAACTGTTCTAGATACAGAAAGTGTACAACAATCTTCATAGTAAACACAAAAGTCTGGACCATACACTTGGAAGAAGAAATGATGAAACTGAGAGAAGATGGAAAGCCACCCAAATAAAAACCTGAAACAATTGAAAAAAGGGGGAAAAAAAGAAAAGACAACTAAAACCAAAGCTAGAATGACTATAAATAAGCTTCAGATATTAATAATCACCTCAAATATGAATAGTCTGAACTCACCTATCAAAAGACACAGAGTGGCAAATTGGATAAAAAGCATGAACCATCTATATTACATATACTTCAACTCTAAAGACAAAGACTGAAAACGAAATGTTGGAACAAGGGCTTTCAAATAAAAATAGAAAAAAGGAGGAACCTCTATTCTCAATCTGAAAAATTAGATTTTCAGTCAAAAGATAGTGACCAAGAGGAGCACTATATAATAATCAGAGAATTCATCAATAAGCTAGCCAAATTTTGTCATCAAATTTACATGCTCAGGGCTGGGCTGGTGGTGCATGCCTGTAATCCCAGCTACCTGGGAAGCCATGGCTGGGAATTGCTTGAGTCTATGGTACCCTGGACAACATGAGCCTTTGGCTCCACAGGCAAAAATAGCGAAACCTAGTCTTAAAAAAAAAAAAATTACATGCTCAACACAGGTGCTTGCAAATATATAAAACAACTATTAATAGAGTAAGTAACTTACTGACAGCAACACAATAACAGTAGGGGAGATATCAACATATCATTTACCTTAATGAATAGATTATCCAGGTAGATAATAAACAAGTAAACACTGGTCTTGAATGAAGAATGAAGAGAATGGACTAGATAGAAATATCTAGAGTTGTCCATTACAAAGAAATAAAAATATATAGTCTTCTCAAGTTCACATGAAACATTTCTGAGACTAGATCATATGTTGGGATGCAAAACAATCATCAGAAATACATGAACATTGAAATTTTATCAAATACTTTCTCTGATCACAAAGGTATAAAACTAGAAGTCAACGACAAAAAGAAACCTAAGTAAAACCAAACATGTGGAGACTAAACAAAATGGTTTGTATGACTCTTGGGCCAATGAAGAAATTTAAGGAGAAATAAAAACTTATCAGAAGATTAGCAAAAAATAAAGAGATAAGTCACTAGACCTATGGGATGCAGCAAAAGTGCTATTAAAGGAAAGAACATCGTAATGCAGGCCCATATCAATACACAAGAAAAGTCTCAAAAAATCTAACCTTACATCTAGGCAACCAGGAAAAGAAAACCAAAGTAAAACAAAAGTCAGTAAATGGAAGGAAATAATAAAAGTCACAGTAGAAATAAACAAAATAAAAACCAAAAAGATAATGAAAGATCACTGAAACCAAGAGCTAGTTTATGTAAAAGTAAGGCAAAATTGCTACACTCATTAAGAAAAAGAAAATTCTAAGAAGAATCAGAAATGAAAAGGGTGAAATTATAACATCACAGAGATACAAAAGATAATGATAGATCACTATGAATATCTGTACACAACAAATTGGACAACCTAGAAGAAATGGAAAAGCTTTCAGGAACACACAACCTCCAAAGATTTAATTAGGCTATAACTGTTTGAAGTGACCAATCACACAATCTCCATAAGAACAAAAATGTAGGCTCAGAGGGCTTTACTCCTAAATTCTACCAAACATACAAAGAAAATCTAAAATCTGATCTCAACTGCTCAAAAAATTGAAGAGGGGGCAAAATTCCTAAACATGTTTCAAAGCTAACATTACATTGATTCCAAAGCAATACAGGAACAACACACACATGAAAACTACAGGTCAATATCTCAGATGAAGCTATACATTAAAAAATTCTCATAAAAAACTTAGCAAATTTAATCCAACAAAAAATTAAAAGAAGTATTTATCCAACCATGTGGGATTGATTCCAGAGATGCAAATTCAGTTCAAATGCGTATCTCAATGTCATATCAACAAAATCATGTGATGATTTCAATAGACACCAAAGAAACACTTAGCACAATTCATTTAGGATTAAAAACTCTCGATAAATTTGGAATAAAAGGAACAGATCTAAAATAATAAAGGCATATTTGACAAACGCTCATGTAGTATCAAAATCAACAGTGAAAAACTGAAAACATTTTCTGCATGGTAAGGAACAAAAGAAAGATGTCCTCTTTTAGAGGTACAAATGGCCAACAGACACATGAAAAATTGTTCATTATCACTAGCAATAAGGGAAATGCAAATCAAAACCACAATGAGATACCACCTTACACCAGTAAGAATGGCCCACATTCAAAGAACAAGTAATAACAAGTGCTGGCGAGGATGTGGAGAGAAAGGAACACTCTTACATTGCTGGTGGGAGTGTAAACTGG